>ML834397.1:21079-44393 GCA_009831015.1 Picea engelmannii
TACAAAACAATATCAATTATCTCTCGATTCCACCATCCCAAAAATAATGTGCATCAGAGGTATGTGATCATTCATTTATTCTTTTATGTGCATTGAATCTAATTATCGTGTGAAATACTAATTTTCAATTGTTTTGTCACAGAGAAAAAAATAAAATACAACCCATTTAGCACATAAGACAAGATGACGAGGAATAAAAGGGTTGATCACAAACATTATGAGTATTTATGTTTCTGACTTTAATTAATATTTCATATTTGTTGTGATCTTTATATTTAAACGATTAATTTACACTTGTCTATGAATGCCTTATAATATGTGCGAACATACAAAGAGGGGCCAACCCATGAATTGATAGACATTAGGTAAGTATGGGTTGTGAGTATATGTTAAAGTACGAAGGTTTAATTGAACAATTTGTAAGTAGCTATGTTGTTTAACTTCCCTTCTTTTATAATTAATGAAACACCAAGAAACCTTTATATTAATTATATTGATTTTGTTTTGTCATGGGGTATTAAACATTCAAGAAACAAAGTATGTAATGCAACCAACATAAGAGATTTTGAGAGAAGGAATGAAGCATGGCTTCGAAAGAATGTGTATTGTAGTTTATGAAAGAATCACTACTAAGGTATGTTTTTGTATTTACGCAATCATGAATATTCTACTATATATAAAAATGTAGATTTACTTATTACACTTTATTTCTATGTTTATAGATGGAAGATGAAGAGGTGGAACATAAAAAACAATATGATCAAGAAAAATTAGGTTAAATAACTACAGTACAATATCGCCTACAAATGATGAAGAAATGAGGCATGCACGTAGCTCAAACGATGACAACAATTCAAGTGATAAATGATAATCAATGTAATTGAATGGTAGTGCAAGTTGTATGTTTTGAAATATTTGTGTTTGAAAATCAAGGATTTTGTTTAATGCAATCAACATATTGTTGCAATTGCATGAGGACATGTTAACAACATGTGTAATAATTACATATTGGTTGGAATTTGATTATTGTGGACCTTTACATTGTCCCATTTTGTATGACAATGATCTGAATCGAATATGACAAGAACAATTGGTTATCGGCACAAGCTCTAAGATGATCAAAACATGAAACGTTCAAGGCTAAGGATGAATAAGGAGATCAACTTGTTGGTGTGAAAGGGCCCCATGCAATCATGATTCATGTTTACCATTGTATGTAATGTAGTCTAAATTCGAATTGATATCTAAAGTTGGGAAGTATATGGTTGTATGTAAATAAATAATGAGATATTCATGAGACATTTTCCACGTGGGATAAAAGACAAACAAACAAAGAAAATAAGGAGAAACAGATTGGAGAGAAGTTGAAGTGTTGGGGATGCCTTACCTTCCACCTATCCTCCCGGTCTTATCAATCTTCTATATCATGTTTTCCCATAATGAGAAAGGGGTTCTTTGGCTATGAATGATGTACAGAGGATGCCTAGATGTCACTGAGGAGCATAGAGATGAACCAAAGAGCCTGTAACTTTCCCATTTCTGGATAATAAAGAGCATGGACAAAGCCAAAAGAATGTTGGTTTTCTGGTTTGGGTTTCTAGGGTAAATTTTGAGTTATGTGTGTGTTGTTTTGTTAGATGTGGATTTTGTTCTTTATGGATGAAATTGTTTGCACTATAATTTAACGATAATGGTGTGCACTAAAAATTAATGTTGGTTTGTGTTTTTTTTCAGTAACAAGAAGTCCATGCTAGTTGGAAATGAATTTGATTTTACTTATACACAATTTCCCATGGGTCAGTAAGTCGGACTAATAACTCTTTAATATTACCCATACATTAATTTTGTAGTTGGGAATCAATGTCCATCCTTCCAGAGCCATTGCTATTTACTTGGGGGTTTCTAATTTGATTTCAAGGGTCGTTGGGGATTTTCTCTCAGTCCCAGAGTCGGGTTAGTTATTAGTCGATGTCCACAATTTGTCTGTTGGTCGTGCCTCACATTTGTGATTTTTTTGGGGCATTTTCCTTTTCCCATAAATCTTATATGGGCCATACCTCGAAATATGGGGTTTTCAAGGCATTGATTAACTACCCATAAATCAAATACACATTTTTTCAATTTAGTTTGCTATCAATTTTCCCCCATACATTTTTCTTTGTTGTTGAGTGCCCAACTTGACTTCCAAAACATTTTGATGTGTCGTGGATTCTCAAAATATACCTTGGGTGTATTTGTATGCCATGGGACACCGAAATAGTCTTACAGACATTTTCCCACACTGTTGTTGTTACACACCAAAATGTTAGACTTGAGTGTCGCACCCTAAGTGTCACAAAGTGGCGTATGCACCTCGTTGAGTGTCACATGCACTGTCTCAAGTGTCGTATGCACCTTACCAAGTGTTAAATTCACTCTTCTAAGTGTCGTAACCCATTGAAACCATAAAAAAAAATTACACAATCCCTAAGTCATGTTGGAAGAAGAAGCCCTATCATTTGACAGTCAAAACACACCTTTTTCTTGGAAATTTTGACCATTTTTTATCATTTTAGAAGTTTTTTACTCCCATACCCATGCTAATGTGGTGCCAACACTCCTCTGACCATTCTTAGGGGGTTCCATGGTGCTCTGTCTCTCACTAAGGGGGAGCGCTAGTCTTGTTAGAGGAAAATTTGGGATCCTCCACCTTTTCCTAAGGGCCAACTCTCTTGGGATGAGGTTGGTTGTGATCGAATCCTATACTATGGATTCATATTAGGATCTAATGCCAACCTTAAGGAGCCATATCCTCAACCATTTCCCTAATTATCTCATGGCGGTTGTACCTCTCAAGCCTATATATTGAAGGTTTTTCCAAGGTGAAGGGGGGAACAATTTAGATATCAAACCTTTGATCTTGGGAGAAGCATCAACATTTTGATTTCAATATTCATGCAAGGGGATGGAAGAGGAGATATTGGTGAATATATTTTATCGTACAACATTATTTGTAAGTGCCTTCTTTTTATTTCCAATTAATATCAACTTGATCTATTCTCTTCAAGTTCATGTGTTCTACATTTTCTTGTCTATTGTCATTTCAGTCTTCATAGATAGATATGTTTTGTCTAATCATACAGAGTATGAGGAAGAGTTACGTTTCTAGTCTTTTAAGGACTTCAGTTTCATTGAGGATCTTGTATATCAATCCCAAGGAATGGAGTAGCGAGGACGAGCATCACAACAATGTACACCACATTCTTCTTCCCTCTTGATTGATTGGTTAAGTTATATCTATAGGGAAAGTAGTAATCACTTGTTCACTTCTATATTTGGACCAAAGATAGGGGTCTTGGCCCAAATGGGAGCTTAACATGTCTGTAGGATAATATTTCTCACAACAGAAAAATGACGACTCCATTGGGGAAGGACTGTGACTAGTTTTTCCTCTGTTTCATCTTGAATCCTTGCTTGTGATTAGATATTGTTTGTTTGATGCTTCATTATGAGTTATTTCCTCTTCTCTCTTCTTTTTTGAAGAGTTTACAGAGCCATTGATTGAGTCTTTGTTGAGTTTGATCTTGTGGAAGCATTTTTTATCTTTTTCATAAAATGGCATTCCCCTGCAGTTCACACCAGGGTGCCATTAGCTGAATAATGCTCCCCCTGAGCCTCTTAAGGGGTTCCATTATCTTGACTGGAGCTCCTCCTAATCCTCCTAGGGGTGCCATAGTTATCTATCACTTTGAGAACAAGGGAATCATTCTCTTTTAAGCGTTTTTGCTTGTTTCTGCTTGGTTCTGCCCAGTCTTCTTCTGTGAGGCATTTAGCACAGAGTCTACTAGTTTTTATTTGACTTCGTTTGATTTAGAATTTGACATTCATCACTTGTTTTTATTTTCTACTTTTGAGTTTCAAATTCTCTCCTACTTGTGATCCCCTTGTGTTAACAAGATCCCTAGGTTCATCCTTCATTTCAGTTGTTTGATCTTCGTCTCGCAAAGCTTTTAGATTGATTGATTGTTTAGGAGTTTTCATCAACTAGGGTTTTCAAAGGTTGTTTGGTTTTGAGCCCTTTTTATCTTCATTGAAACATCTCACTTTTTTGAATGATTAGGACTCTCTTGTTTTCCATAACCCATCCTTGAATGTTGTTTCTTGCTACTCATCGTTTGAGGGTTTTCATGAGTTCTTGTCTTCTTTCTCTCTTGCATCTTTGAGTCCTTGATTGAACAAGTTATCTCACGCTTTGTTTCTTGCAGTTCTGATCATTTTTTAGTGTGCTTTGTTTGATTTATTATTTTCCTCGTGTTTCTTTGTGTCAAACATAGATCTATTTCATTCCATTTGAAAGTTAAGAAGTGAAAAAGTTTGCATATTTCCTTGCATACATAATCGAACAAAGAAATTTTTTCATTCATTATGAAGTTTTATTTGGTGTATGTTTGGAAAAAGATCTAGTTTTGGATGTGCATTTTGATTTTCAGAAACATTTTCTTGGTAGTTTGGCATCATCTTGATCCTGGAAATTGAAAAGTTGCATTGTTTTGAGTTCTTGCTTGTGTTAAGAAGAATATAACTCTTCTCCTTCCCATACATAGAATTCATCGAAAAGAACAAATTGCATCTCATTATTTTTCATTCTATTGGAGTCGAGTCTCTCACACATCATCGGTTTCATCTCTGTGAAGCTACTGAGTAAAAGCCATTAAAATCAACCATGCGCTGATAAAATCAACTAGAACATTTTTTGGTTTTAGCACACCAATAGTAGCACATTATCAGAGTCTTTGGACTAGGAAAAGTGAGTAAATTGTCCAAGACTACTAAATATATTGTAGAGCACTAAAGAGTCAAGAAATCTAACTTGTGTATAAGCATAGTCGGGAACCCCCTCTGACACAGGGGATAAACATGAGGTCGAGTGTGGAAGAGTAGTGGTGATCACCCCTCCAAAGCTTGACCAATAATAGTGGACATAGTGTATACTGGGGGTCCTTCCTAAAGTGTCACTAACTCATTTGGTCTTCGTACTTCGTGAACTTCGAATCCGTTCGGGGTCCTTTGGAGTCTACTATTCCACTTGTGCTCGGTCCTCTGGAAGAATTTTAGATTTTGATATCCTGCCCATATGTTCGGTACCAAATATCGATTGTACTCGCCCAGAGGACAACTACAAGTTGGTATCCTTAGTGGCCTTTCCTAGGTATCTACAACGGTGACTTTGGGGGAATTCCCATCGTACCTGGGGTAGAAGTTGTATCACACTTTCATTACCCTTGGAGGGTGATCCTGCAAAAGTGAGGGTTTCTTGCATCGAGAAGGTCTTTTACGTGGAGGTTAGGGTAACTACTTCTAATTTCTTTGTTGGAGGCTTGATATCCCGTCTTCGAAAGATCCTTCAGCCTACTGTTGCATGGTTGATTTCTTTGAGTTTTCTTAGGAGTGTGTTTCTTTGAGTTTCGTAGTTGGCCCGAGGATCAAATATTTCACAGTATACAAGGTATGGATCTTGACATTTAGGAACCTCAGCAGAATGCTTCTTATGAAGGAATGATCGAAGATCAAACTTCTGATACCCTGAGCATAGCTCCTAGAAGTGACCAACACATTGAAGAACCGATCACAACATTCGTAGAAAGCCTTGCATATTACGTGAATCCTCTTTTCACTGAACCACTTGGAATACCACTCACTAATACACCATCTATGAGATATTTTGATGCCTATTATTCTTATAATTTACCACCCAATTCAACCACTACTCCATCTTTTGGCATGAACCCACCAATTTTTGGTTTTCCTGAAGAACTTGGGAACTTATCTTCTTCCACAAATCTTGTAGTTGCAAGTGTTGGTGCTACATATTTACCAGAAACATCAGTGACCCAGTTAACCCCGAATCAATCTCTCACACATACATATCCCTTCACACATGGGTCAGGTAATATTCTTTCTTCATTATTTCCACACATGCACACACCAAGTTCTTTAATTGGTCGTTCCATCGGTCAAATGGAAGAAAGTCAAGTCATTCACACAAACACGGTTACACAAGACACTCAACCTCCATCTCAACCATTGTAGATGATTTCACCCTACATTGGAGTTCAATCTTCAATGGGAAGCCAACCTTCAGCTCCAGGGAAAGTTTTTACTGGGGGGAAACCTATGTGGTTGCAACATCAACCAACCTTGGGTAAATCTTCTTGTGCAAGTCCTTATATATGTACTACGATTGGCATGTATCCTGGACAACCATTTCCAAGAGTTTCTAATCCTTTATGGGGTCAACCCAATCCGGTGGGAATTCCTATGCAAGTAAATTTACCCTATCAATCCATAAACCCCATTATTCCAATGCAACAATCCATTCAACCACAATACATGGGGGGAATATCACATCAATCATAGTACATAGGAGGTCCATCTCAGTACATGGGTGGAAAATCAAGATAACCACCTTACATGGGTGGAAAACTCGGGAAACCACCATATATGGGAGGACCATCTAGCTTTTCCATCTCACCGTAACCTAGATATGGTCCTACTGATGTTCCCATGCCATATCGTTACCACCGATATCCACACACTAACTGAAAGATTCCATTCTTGGCTACGTTAGATCTTCCAGATATGTCGTGTTTGACAAACGATCTCATTCAACATACCTTGTTTTGGCCTGCCATCCCTGCCAAATTATTGTCCGACATCTTGAAATTCGATGGAAAACCTAGGGAAGATCCTAAAAATCATGTTATGACTTTCCATTTATGGTGTTCTTCCAACTCTTTGATGGACGATTCCATTCATATGAGACATTTTTAGAGAACACTTACAGGTGCAACAACCAAATGGTATATTGAGCTACCACGTAACTCCTTTGTCGACTTTAATTCGCTTTCCATGGCTTTCTTGATACATTTTGAGTTTCTTATATGGTATGGGACCAGTACAAATATTTTTTACCTCACTCCAAAAATCCTCTTCCACCCACATATCTAATCATATTCATGAGTGGAGACAACATAGACGGTTGATTAAAGCTCCAATTCTGGACCAAATCCTCGCGGATTGGTTTACAAAGTCACTCTTGCCTCCCATTTCCCACGATGTTGCTATGGGATTTTTTTTACTGAGGATCAGGATATCAACCATGTGCAATATTTGGACTTGGTATATTCCTAGTCTGGCACACTTTACAATCAGATCCCTCATTCTCCTCATCCATCGAACGATCCATCAAGACCTGCTCTGGAACCAAGTTCCATTCCAAACACTAGCACTATTTCCACTGCTACTTAAACCTCTGAGGTGTATGTGGTCCAATACACTTCATCTCAACAACCAGGAGCTAAGAATAAAAACAAGGTTAAATACAAGAAATGTTCTTACCAATAGGATACTACTAAGACTGTTGATACTCAACTGAATAGGAAGGGTAAGTTTCCTTGCATGATTTGTGAGGAAGACCACTACATGAAATACTTCCATCATCGTGAGGTAGTCGCTAAATTTATGAAGAGTACCTTCCAACCGGTTCAAAAACAACATTTGGTTGCACAAAATCCTTCCCCTCCGCAAGGGGGTAACACAGGTTATTCCCATCAAGGAGATACTTCCTTGAGTGCCTCTGAGGTGTACATGTTTAAGGCGGTTAATGTAACGACTCTATCAAATACTTATGACACTCCTCTGGGTGATCAGGAAAAGGGAAAGGTTTTCAATCAACCCTCCATATCCATTCCTCCTCCATCTTCCACTCCTCTTCATAATGAGAAGGCAATTTCTGACATAGTATTTCACCCACCCAAAAGAGCAATTCGAAAAGTGACATTTAATCCAAATTGTTGCACTGCCCAAAACTAAAATATAATTGAAGATTTGGCGTAGGTGCCTTGTGCTATTCAACCCTTGAAGTTCTACAAAACTTCCCAAGTCAACGAAGAACCTTGTTGTCATCCATTGGAGCTATGGACATAGAGGAATCGAACCTGATTACGTTTAATATGGACTATTCTAAGTAGAGGCTCTCCCACCACTTAGCATTCCAAATTAAAATCTTGGTTGGTGGAAAGAACATCCATTGCACTATTTTGGATGAGGGAGTCTCCACCTGTGTCATGTCTTTGCCTTGTTTGAAACCCCTTGGTTCTCCTAAACTTACCACATCTCCTACCACCTTGAAAGCGTTTGATGGATGTGGTTTCCAACCTCACAGACTCTTGCAATGTTTCATTGTGACATTGAAGGGTAAAAATGTTTCAGTCAATATCGAAGTGGTTGACGCACTCCTTGATTACAATTTGTTACTTGGTCATAATTGGTTCTATGCGATGACCGTCGTCGCATCTGCAGTGTTTCATATCTTACGATTTCCCCATCAAGGAAAAATTGTCACTGTTGATCAATTGGACTATATAACTCATGATCTCCACAATTTTGCAGTAAATAATGTCCCCTTTCTATGACAATTTGGTCTTGAGAGCATAGGATTAGGTCTTCTTAAGTATTCCTCACTCATGGGATTTTGTCCTTTTCCCACTCCTAACACCGTGCATGTTTCCATGTTAAATATGATTTCACCTCAGGTTTGACAATCCCTAGAATCATTTGATCCTTTGGTAGTACCTAGTCATTATGAGCATAGTTATTTTCTTGTGTCAAACTCATTAAAAAATGAAACAAACGCTTATGAGCATATTCTTTGTCTCTGTCAAGCTCGTTAAAAAATGAAATAGACCCCCCTCCATCTGAATCGATTCTCACTCTAGATCAATTACTTGAACATTCTTTTCCTCCTCCTAGTGAATATATTCCTATTAATAAGCAGACATTTAAATGAGGAAAGAAGAAGAATAATCATAGGAAACGATGCTTGGGGGGTAGGTCTCTAGCCTCTGGACATCATGTTGGAACGAAGACACTAGCTACTATCACACAAGTTGGGGGGAAAATACCTCTAGAGAGACACGCTTATAGGAGTGATCCTCATTTGGGGGTCATTCTCATCGTAACATAGCAGTTTTTCTAGAATGAGCTTAGTATTTGTTCTTTCTCTTGCTCATTACTACATGAGAATAGGTTACCGAGTATAATTTTATCTCTTTTTTGGACTTGTAAAAGCTATATGAAAAAGGAACTCTTTGGAGTCTACTTTAAGCTCTTTTCAAACTCCCTAAACATGAAAATATTGTCGAGTGACCTTGTTTCCTTTCACACTCATTAAAATGTTTGAAAGGGTGTCTTTCGAGTGGTATTTTATCTATTTTTCGGCCTCATGAGACTAATTATGAAAAAGGAATACTCTACTCAAGCATGAATAGAAGAGTTCTCCCCTATATTGTTTTACACTTTTTTCGGGCTAGGGAGACTAAATTTACGAAAAAGTCATCCACTGAGTCGTCTTTAATTTATTTTCAGACTCTCTAAACGTGAGAAAACATCGAGTTTGCCTTCTTTGGGCTTGTAAAACTATGCATCGAAGGACCTGTGTGAGTTCGATCTCCAGGACCCATACAAGACCGAACCCCTCCTTCTTCATGTTCGTTAAACATATGTCGAGGGACTCATCTGAAGGATGAGCTATACCAAGCATTTGTTATCCTCCTCAAGCTCATTAAAAAAGAATGGGGTACTCATCAATAATGATAGGGGGGGAATTGAAGGAAGTGGTCAAGCATTTTTGGAATCCTTTATGGCAACTATTGTCGCCATTGAACATGGAACTTGTTTGTGTCTCGTCTTATAGTTGGGTAATATGCTTGTCTCTGAGTCATACAAATTCCATGTGTCACTATACTTTTTTGTTCCATTCAAAAAGTCCTCTTATTTTCATCACATTATGTTGTTGGTACTCGTTGATTCAATGCTGCCAAGTCATTTGTCGTTCCTAATCATGTTCAAGGTAAGTTTCATTTCAAACCATCCATCTGCAGTATTACTAGTTTCCATTTCCTGTGTCAATCCATACTCATTTGGTCCAACGTCCATACTCATTCCATTTCCTATGTTAGTTTCATGTTGATGACGCAGGATACATCAAGGCCCTTTTTTGACGAGTCTTTTCCTGTCAACGTCAACACATTATCCGATAATTTAGACTTAGAAACCAATTAGTACCTTGGGACCTACATGCCTCAATGGAAAGCCTCCTCTCTTTCGACAATATGTTTACATCATTGACCTCTTATCGGATGATTTCGTGAATGTTCGAATTTATCTTATTTATTCACATTCATTGGAATGCACTTAAGGTACCTTGGGAATCATTGTCATCATTGGTGATTTTCCTAGCACTTGTTAACAATATACCTCAATGACCGGTAATCAAGTGGTTTCTACCATGTTCAACATCAAGTCATTTGTTCACATGGTTAGATTCGTACCGTTTCGGGATCGGGACGAAGACCTTGGTTTTGGTGATAACTTTGTTATGTGCTTTTCCTAGGCTACAATGGAGATCATTTGAGCATGTAAAAGATTTCAGTACAATCACCATGCTAGTTATCTTACTGATATATATACTATCACACAAATTCGCATTGTATTGATCTCTGGCTATGTTTTGTCTTCTCGTAGCCCCACTGTGTATTTTTCATGGTTGTGAGTAGTTCATGTCATGGAGGTATCGATCCACATTGTATCTCTAGTGGCCATATACTTAGTCAATATTCTCATGGATCCATAATGTATTGGTTGATGTCCATGCTTTGAGTAATCTCGTATTCCAACCATAGGTGTGCCTTCCTCGAAAATGGAACATATATGTGTACTAATTGATGATTGTTTTCATCTTCTTCCAGGTAATCCTACTCCAACACCCTTGGATTGAATAATTTTTAAAGTGTTTCTCCCATCAATTTCTCTTCTGACCTCACACTTTAGGGGGCATCTATTACACACCAAAATGTCACACTTGAGTGTCGTAAGTGTCACAAATTGATGTATGTGCCTCATTAAGTGTCGCATTCACTGTCTCAAGTGTTGTATACACCTTTCCAAGTGTCGCATTCATTTTTCTAAGTGTCACAACCCGTTGACACCATCAAAACATTTTCCACAATACCTAAGTCATTTTGGAAGAAGAAACCCTATCATTTGACAATTAAAACACACCTTTTTCTTGGAAATTTCGACCATTTTTTAGAATTCTATAAGGGTGGCACTTGATTACCCATGCTGAGGGGGCACCAAAACTCCTTTGGATATTCTTAGGGAGCACCATGGAACTTTGTCTCTCACTAAGTGGGAGCGCTAGTCTTGTTAGAGGAAAATGTGGGATCCTCCACCTTTTCCTAAGGGCCATCTCTCTTGGGATGAGGTTGGTTGTGCTCAACTCCTATAATATGGATTCATATTAGGATCTAATAAAAACCTTAAGGAGACATATCCTCAAACATTTCCCTCATTATCTCATGATGGTTGTACCTCTCAAGCCTATATATTGAAGGTATTTCCAAGGTGAAGGGGGGAGGAATTTAAATATCAAACTTTTGAACTTGGGAGAAGCATCAACATTTTGATTTCAATATTCGTGCAAGGGGTTGGAAAAGGAGATCTTGGTGAATATACTACATCATAAAGCATTCTTTGTGAGTTCCTTATTTGGATTTCCAATTAATATCAACTAGGCCTATTCCCTTCAAGTTCATGTGTTCTACATTTTCTTGTCTATTTTCGTTTCAGTCTTCATAGATAGATTGTATTTGTCTAATCATATATAGTACGAGTAAGAGTTCCTTTTATAGTCTTTGAAGGACATCAATTGCATTGAGGAGCTTGGAGATCAAGCCCAAGGATTGGAGCAACGAGGATGAACATCGCAACAAGGTATGCCACATTCTTCTTCTCTCTTGCTTGATTGGCTGAGTTAGATATATAGGGAAAGTAGTAACCACTTGGTCACTTCTTTATTTTGACCAAATATAGGGTTCTTGGTCCAAAGAGGAGCTTAGAATGTCTGTAGGATAAGATTTCTCATGATAGTTGTTTGTCAAATTCACCCTCCAGACAGTTTTCCCAACAACTGGTTTCCAAAATAAAAAAGCATTTTGTGTTAGTGAGACATATATGATATAATCCTTCCATTTATAGATCAGATGGTATGAGAGAAGAATTTTGAATGCATTTAGTGAGACCTGTATGGTAAGAACCCATAGTGATTACAAAAGAAGTGGACAAGAGTTGTTGCCAGGGATAGAGTGAAGTAGAGCATCAAGAATGTCAGGGAAACATTATGAAGGAGAAGAGGAAGAAGATCTCAAGGTCAAGTTGGATCGTTTTGAGAAGTTTTTGTCTACATTGAAATCAATGGTGTCACAACTATTGGCAACAAAGAGAAAGGAAACACCATCAATAAAGGCTTGTCATGAAGGACCTAAGAAGGAAGAAAATAAGCTAGAGATAGAGCATAATAATGAGTGAGAGATGTGAGAGTGCAGCTAAAGTAAGACACAAGTACCTTTCCATGTGGAGGCCAAGGTGGACATCAATCCATATACTAGGGAAGTGTAGGTTATTAGGTTGAACCAATGGCTACAACAAATGGAAGTGTACTTGAGCGTGCATGAAGTAACTGGAAAATAAAATATTGTTTTTTCTCGATTGAAACTTGAAGGCCATGCTTTGACATGGTGGGAGAGCGATGTAAGAATTTGAGCCCTAGGAACTGAGCCACTAATGACTGATTGGGAGGTGTTTAAGGACATGATCAAATCCCAGTTTTATCTAATTGGATGTGAGGGAAACCAACAAATAGTATGGAATTAATTTATAAAGAGACAAGGACAATCAATGCATGAGTTCATGATAGAGTTCATGAAGAGAAAATTTTTCTTCATTGTAAGAATTCAAAATATCCACAGTACCATTTTTTATTGGTCGACGTTTTGGTTCTGTAACAAGAGTCTCTCTCAAAATCCTAGACATGTTAGTCAAGTATTTGGGGGCATTGTTACCTTAGATTCATAGACAACTAATGTTATTTATACCAAAGACAATTAATGAGACCAATATTCAAGCATATTACCTTGAGGGAGATAAGAGGAAGCAACAAACAAGCATTCACAAGCAAGTAGAACCACAAGATCATCAACAGAGAAAGAAGAAAAACAAGAAGAAGTGGAATAAAAATAAGATCATGGCATCAACACAAGAAGAAACACCTTCCATACAACAATGTAAAGGATGTGATAGAAAGGGACACACTGAGGAAAACTGTTGGAAATTGCACCTTGAGAAGTGCCCCAAATATTTCCAAAAAAAGGAAGAAAAAAACATTGAGATTAGTGGATTTCGAGGAATGGGTGGATAGCACCTTGGACTTAGAAGGTAATATTAATGACACTAATCTTCAGAAAGAGGTGGAATTAGTTGGTTGCAATCACAAGGAGGATAAGGTGATGACTAAACTTTTCCACATTAAAATTCACATGAAGCAGAAAAAGGTGTATTGATTTTTTGATCCAGGATCACAATCCAACTTGATCTATGCACAATTGGTTAAGAATCTTGGGTTGGAGACCCAATATCATCCAAATCCATACCCCCTAGGCTAGGTAAGGAAATATGTGGAATTGAAAGTGAGAAAGCAATGAAAATTTAAGTTTTTCATCCATCAAAACTTTGTTGATGAAGTAGTTGCAGATGTGGTTCCTCTGAACATATGTGGAGTCATTATGGGAAGTCCATATTTTTGCAAGAGGGATTCCATTTTCAGAAGGAGAGTGAACCACTATAGGCTAGTCAAGGATGAAAAGCTTATGCCATAAATGCACATAAGGAAAAAGCTAATCTCTCTCTTATTAGTGCTTATCAGAAAAGGAGAATCATGGGTAGTGCAAAGAAGTTTGTCTTGTTGTTCCTGAGAGAAGGAAATCAACAAGGAGAAGGAAGTGAGTTGGAGATGAAGGAATCCTTCGAAGTATGTAGTGGTGAGAAGCACCAACAAGTACACAAATTGATTGAAGCCTACAAGGAAGTGTTTCAAGAGCCTTAAGGACTATCACCCAAGAGAGAGCTTGAACATGAGATTCAGTTGTTTTCGGAGTCACCACTGCCTAACATTGGGTTGTATAGGCAGTCTGTCATCGAAGTAGATGAAGTAAAGAAGCAACTGCAACATTTGTTGGAGTAGGGATTCATGAGACCCAGGTGATGTGGTTCACTCATCATCATGGTGCCAAAGAAATATGTAAGCTCGAGAATGTGCATCGAATATCATGCCATACATAATATCACCATCAAGAATAAATATGATTTTCCAAGGATTGATGAATTATTGGTTCAACTGCAACAAGAAAAGTTCTTCACCAAATTGGACCTTAAATTAGGATACCATCAAGTGAGGATAAAAGTGGAAGACATATGGATTACAACGTTTAAAATAAGACAAGGTTTGTATGAGTGGTTAGTAATGCCTTTTGGATTATGTAATGCACCTGCAACATTTATATGACTCATGAATGATGTGCTATGTCCCTTCATTGATCATTTTGTAATAATATATCTAGATGAGATGCTAATCTTTAACCATACTTGGAAAGAGTACTTCTCACATGTGACACAGGTACTAAAGACCTTGAAGAAGAATCAATTGATTTCCAACTTGCAGAAGTGTGAGTTTGGAAAGACTTCCTTGATATATCTTGGACACATGATTGGAGGAGAAGAGCTGAGGGTAGATCCATAGAATATTGCATCCATCACCCAATGGCCTATTCCCACCAATGTGACAGAGGTTAGGAGTTTCATGGGAGCAACTCGGTATTTGAGGAAATTCAATGTAAAATTATCCACAGTAGCAACACCATTGCATGTCGTAACCACCAAAGGAAAGAGCTTTCATTGGGGTAAGAAACAAAAAAGATCATTTGAATACTTATCCATGCTCTAGTACAACAAGAAAATCAAAGATGCTCTAGTCTTAGCCATGCCAAATTTGCAACAACCTTTTGAGTTAGATACTGATGTTAGTGGATATGCATTAGGAGAAATACTTATGTAAGGAGGAAGGCCCATGTGTTACCATTCAGAGTTGTTTCATGGAGCATTACTTAACTACCCACATATGATAAGGATCTCTTTGAAATTTTACAAACAATGAAGAAGTGGAAGAATCAACTCTTGGGAAAAGAGACGGTCACACACAGATCATCGACCCCTTCAGTATCTACAAAGTTAGAGGAAGATGCAATGTGTGAGGCATTACAAGTGGTTAGGTTTCTTGCAAAAAACTCATTTATTGATTAAGTAAAAGAAAGAAGTCACGAATAGACTAGCAAACATTCTCTCTCAACCACCAATGAAGAACATTGCTACAATTGGAATGATAAGGCAACTTGAGCCTTTCAGTCATGAAATTTCGAGTGAATATTATGAGGGAGATGAAGATTTCAGAGGATCCTACAAGCAACTAAAGAAGATGTTTGTCATTGTCATGGACTGAAATGAATACCACCTCGAAGATGGATTACTATACAAATTGGACAAACTATGCATACCCCGAGACATAAGAGTTCAATTGATGAGAGAAGCACACACTTCTAGGGTTTTTGGGAATTTTGGCATGACAAAGACAATGGTGAATCTGCAGTGGTATGTGTATTGGTCAAAGATGCAGGAGTAGGTGACAATTGTTTTTATAGGTTATGTTCTTTGCAACACTATCAAACCAAGCAATAATAAACTTGGCTTGTATATGCCATTGTCAGTACCAAGTAGACCTTGGGAGAGCATCTCCATGGATTTTTTTGGAGGTGTTCCCATGACTCATAGAGTCCATGACTACTTTTTCTTCGTGATAGACCACTTCAACAAAATGTGTGTGCTCATTCCCTATAACAAGACACACTCTGGATGAGTCTGATAAACTATTCTTCAACCATGTCTGGGTACACTTCGAGTTGCCAACCTCCATCATATCTAATCGGGACAACAAGTTCTTGGGCATATTTTGGACAACACATTAGGAGAGAATGAATACCAAGTTGAATTAATCCAGTGCCTTCCATCCTCAGACTTATGGACATACCGAGGTAGTAAACATGATGTTGGTGTAAATATTGAGAGGTTACAACAACAAACATCCAAATACTTGGATGAGCAGCTAGTCTACATTCAACACTCCTACAATAGAAAAATCCATTCATCCTCCAATAAGTCTCGTTTCGAGACTTGTTTTGGTTATTTACCTCCTTCACCATTTGAGATTATTTATGGACAACAAAAGAAAGAAGAAGGACTACAAGGAGAAGAACATAAGACAAGAACATTCATGGAAAATATCAGGCATATACATATAAGGTTTCTAGAGCAACTCGAGAAGAGCCAATAGTTGTACAAATATAGGCATGATCAATATATGGAGGATCATAAATTTCATGTTGGAGATAAGGTGTGGTTCTATCTCTGTAAGGAAGGACTAGAAGGAGAAACAAAGAAATTCAAGCCCCTTATATATGGACCATTTGAGATCATTGAAAAAGTGAATGAGAATGCCTTCAGGATGAAACTTCTGTAGATTTTAACCTTGTACAATATGTACTGCAAACAGATTTTCAGTAAAAGAACAAAAAAGATACAATGGAAAATACAAACATTACACAGAGATTTTTCCCTTAGAAACCCAAACTAGGAAAACCAACATATTCTATATTCATTCATAGTGATACATTGTTTACAATACAATATACATATAGGATCCAACGGCATCCAAAAACCTAACCTAGTGACTTGGATTAGTCAACAACCCTAATTCCTTAACCGAAAATAGAAAACCATCTGCAAAAAACCATGTGTCAAAAAACCACCTAAATATGTGACATGTTTCCCGAGGCAGAAAAACCACCTAAATATGTGACACTACTACTCGTGCAAAGAATATAACATATACCCAACAACTTCCACCTTATATGCAAATCAACTCAGTGGTGAACATGTAATATTTGAAGTTGTGTGAACCCTCCATGCTAGAATTGAAGACCTTTCACCTCATGGACTTTAGTAGTTGAAGTAAGACATAGTTATGTAGCACAAGGAGTGGACAACTCATAGAGGACAACAACAATTGTGGCATATTGGTATTAAGGGATATAATGCAAGGAAAGTGAAGTGGTATGAGAGGAACCAGATTGCAAGCAATTTCCCTCATCTATCCTTGGTAGCTTTTGGGGACCAAAAACCTCCCAATGGGGAGGTGTGATATGAATCGGATCCAACAAGAACAAATGGCTATCGACACAATATCTAATATGATCAACATAGGCAACATTTAAGACTAAGGACAAAGAAGGAGATCAACTTGTTGGCATGAAGGGCCCCATGCCATCACAATTGATGTCTACCATTGTATGTAATGTAGTCTAAAGTTGAATTGATATGTAAAGTTGGGAAGTATATAGTTGTACATAAAGAAATAATGAGACATTTATGAGAACTTTTCCACATGGGAGAAAATAAAAACAAACAAAGAAAATAAGGAGAAACAGACTTGAGAGAAGATGAAGTGTTGGGGACGCCTGAACTTCCATCTATCCTCTCGATTGACTCAGTCTTCTATATCATGTTTCCTCACAATGAGAAAGGGGTTCTTTGTCTATGAATGATGTGGAGAGGTTGCCCAAATATCACTGAGGAGCATAGAGATGAACCAAAGATCATGTACCTTTCTCATTGTTGAACAATAAAGAACCTCACTGAAGCCGAAAGAATGTTAGTTTTCCCGTTTGGGTTTCCAGGGTAAATTTTGAGTCGTGTGTGTGTGTGTTTGTTAGATGTGGATTTCGTTGGCTATGGGTGAAATGGTTTGCATTGTAATTTAAATATAATGGTGTGCACTAAAAGTTAATGGTGGTCTAGGTTTTGTTTCGGTAACGAGAAGTCCATGCTAGTTGGAATCGAATTTGTTTTTACTTAGACACAATTTTCCATGGGTTAGTAAGTCATACTAACAACTCTTTAATCTTACCAATACATTGATTCTAAATTTGGAAATCGATGGCCATCCTTCCAGAGCCGTTGCTATTTACTTGGGGGTTTCTAATTTTGTTTCAAGAGTCGTTGGGGATTTTCTTTCAGTCCCATAGTCAAGTTAGTTGTTAGCCGATGTCCACAATTTTTCCGTCGGTCGTGCCTCACATTCTCGACTTTGTTAGGGCATTTTACTTTGCCCATAAATCATACATGGACCATACTTCGAAATCTGGGGTTGTTTGGGCATTGATTAACTACTCGTGAATCAAATACACGTTTTTTCAATTCATTCAACTATCAATTTCGCCCTAGACTTTTTCCTCTGTTGTTGAATTCCCAATTCGACTTCCAAAACGTTTTTATGTCATGTCATGGGCCACCGAAATCGCCCTTGGGTGTCTTTTCATGTCATGGGCCACCAAAAGTCTTCCATATGTTTTCCCAAACCGTTGTTTGTCAAATTCACCCTCTAGACATTTTTCCCAACAATTGGTTGCCAAAACCAACTTTCAGAAGTCGACCCTTCACAGATGGATGTCGAATTCTCCCTTTGGGTTACTCTCTTCAATGTTGATCGACTCGAATCACCCTTGAATTTTTTAGCTTCATTGTTGGTCATTTTTCACCTTGTTTATTGGGTCAACAACAAATCCTAGTTGATGAAATTTGCCCTCTTATCCACTGGGCTTTCATTTGGTAGATTTAGTTCACTGGGTTGACTAGAATTTAGTCGACTCGACTTGGTTGACTTGTGTTTTTTCCAACTCAACTTCCAACCCGACTTCTAGGAGTTTGAATTCCCTAGCAATTGGTGAGCTCGACTGGGGGTTGGTCGACGTATTTGTTTTTTACTCGACTTTGGCTCGACTAGTTGATTTTCTATAAGTTGATGAGAGCTAAGGTTATAGTGAATAGAAGAGTATTTCATGTTGGTGAGATGGATAGGCTATAATCCTTTCATTTATGGATCATAGAATGGGTCTCTTATTCATATATATTAAAATGGGTTTCTTATTTTATTGCATTGTTGAATGTTGTAGAATATTGCATTGTTGAATAATTAATATATGGATGATTTACGTTGTTACAAATAATAGAGGTGTAATTCGTTGAATAACACATTAATGCAATCATTATATCAAAATGCAATAACAAAAATATAAAACAATATTATTATATAAAATATTTTATTTTGAGATGATTAATTGAAAATTTGTAAAAAAAAACAATTAATTAAAATATATACATATTAGTGCATTGTATTTTTATGAACTTACAAGATGGTGCATGCCATAAAATAGAAAGTGATGTGTTTTGAGGAGTCATACACATTGGTGCCTATCAATTATACAAAAGCATCGGTGCGAATTATTGAGAATAAACATTGTTCTGTAAATGACATAACATACAATTATATTTATCGTTTCAAAATTCTGCGGTGCTCATGTTTACAATACACATATGGGATCTAAATATAATGTACGCATCGATGTTGTAAGTTTAATATATGCACTGGGGCACTAAATATAATGTATGCACTAGTGTGGTAAGTATAATATATGCACTGATGCTTAGTAAAAATAATGGCACCGACATCTCACCTTGAATATTTGAAATTTCACAACCCTTCAGTGCACATGGTAATACAAGCATCGACACATACTAATTATACAAGCATTGGGGCGCACACTAAGTTAAATCATCGGGGCGTAGATAAACTAAAAGTCATTCTTGCTTCATATGCAAATAATGTGGAGCTGATGAGTAGAAATTATATGAGCATCAGTGCTCTACATACAACAAAAAAGGCGAAATTGGTGCGTAATAATTATAAGAGCAGTGATGCTTTTGAATTTTATGTAAGCACTTGGGAAGGTTGATTAAGAGCGCACATATGTGTTTTGACAATAAAAGCACTGAAAAAAAAAAACCTCCACTACAACCTTTGCCAACCCATTTTTTTTTTAGTTATATAGAACATCCATTAAAACCTCCACTAAAACCTTTGCTTCAAATAGTGGAGGTTGTAGTAGATGTTTTTTTTGAAAATTTTGCCGAATCTTGTAACACTAAAAACCTCCCCTACATATAGAGATCATGCAATCGTCATTGAGGGAACATGCGATTCAAATTTATGAATGTGTTGGAGTATTTGGAGAAGGTTCTCCTATTAGTTAAGTAGTCATTATGTAACTTATCTATATTATCCATCTTGGAGTTGTGCTCCATGCTCACATTTGGTTTATATGGTGTGTACTTTGGTTTCTTAAAATATCATAAGAAACTAGAGTACACATAATGTACACCAAATGTGAGCGTGGAGCACAACTCCAAGACAGATAATAGATATGAGTTACACAATAACTCCTTATGGAATAGAAGAACCTTCTCTAAATACCCCAATACATTCATACATCCAAATCACATGTTCCCTCAATAGTGACTACATGATCTCTACATATACATATTCACACATTGTGCATGCGGCCCCTTTATTAGGTTTCCCACTATTACATATACATTTACCTCATTGCATATACATGTAACCCCATATATGCCCCCCTTGGGGTCATATTAGAAAGCCATCTCAATGGATGAGGATACAAGATTCGACTTGTGATCAAGGGAGTCTCTCAAAAACTCTGAAACAAAACACTAAATTGCAAAGAAACGCTAACACACATTGTGGGTAGGGACTAGCCCCTTCAGGGGCTTCTCACGTAGCTCATCACACACTCTAGGGCTTCTTTTGGTTTTGGCTAGCTCCAAGAGAGACCATTGAGTACAATAGATAGTCTTATCTGAATTAGGCTTTCAACAAAGAGTTATTCAAAATTTGGAGAAGCAAAGTTGAGGGTGAGGCCTCTTGTAGGACATTAGGGCCATTGATTAACAGGTTTGAGAAGCAAATGACATGAAACCATGGATGATGTGGATGATGTGGGAGGAAAGAGATATGATGGTATGTATTTTTATATATTGAAAAACAATATTCACGTACCAATTGCAACATGCATCTGTAATAAATATAATGACTCTCTTTTAGTTTCCAACACCTCTACTTATCATTAGCTAACTCAACATTTATAGAAACATTAGAATCTAGACCCAAAGGTTGATCTGGAATTTCCTTGTAAACTTTTGAACCCACTTACTTAAAAGCAAGCGCTAGCTGCTTTGCAACTTCCCTGCATATCTTGTTAATGTATATAAAGATTTTTATAGTAAGCTATAAGACTTTGTCATGTCTAAACGTAAAAGTTATTTTTACATTTTCATGTTGAAGAAAAGGTAGAACCTTTTTCTAGACAAATTGAAGGGGAGATATATAGCAACAAAATAAATTATAAATGTTTGAAATATGAAAAGATCCTTAAAAAAAACATAATAATTTTAATTGAGATTATTCTGAATCACAATGCTTTAACATTCTAAATTTTATGTGCAATTACAAATATTTTAGATATGAAAAGATCGCAAAAGAAAAGCATAATAATTTTGATTGAGATTATGCCGAATCACAATGCTTTAACATTCCAAATTTTATGTGCAATTACAAATATTACTTATATTGGATGCAAGGCCGATCCTTTGGAACACGAATTGAAGTCGGGGAAGATTTACACCCACAAAATAAATTTGAGATCTTTGAAATACGGAAAGATGGTAAGAAAAAGGAATCATCGTGATTTGGATTGAGAATATGTGAAATCACAATGGTCCATCCCATCCGTATAGAATTTGGGTGATCGACAAAAGATGTTACGAGGTAGATTTTCCTTTGCAACTAACCGTATAGAAAGTTTCGTTAGACAACTCAGAGGGTAAGACGGTACTTTTCTCTAAGAGATGGGAGGAGGTCTTGTGGTCGAACCCTGCTGAGTCTCCGAGATGGATTTATGGATTTTGTAATGATGCTGCTCTGTAAAATGTTTATATACTGAAACTTTTCGTGGAAAAAAACTAACCGTATAAACTTTTACGAGGTTAGGTCGAAACTATATTTTTCTTTGCAATGTGATGATAATTCTATATCAATTGCACTAACCAATGTTATATGGTTGGACACAAACACCAAATATATAACCTTCTCTAATACTCAACATAAATGTGATCTAGAAGTTCTACTTCACACATGTGAAAATGAATTATTATTTGAAGACATAGAAAGTGGAACCTAAACCATATAGGGTCATTTATAATTTTGTTATATGTTTAATGTCAATTTATTTCTTCTTAATTATTTGTTAGAAGTACAAAATGGAAATCGATAGTAAATTTGATCACTTAAAGTTATATTGATAGCGATATGAACAAGGGTTGCATGGGAGCTTAGTCCCTGCCAAGTAGATTTGGAAATTTGATCACTTAAAGTTATATTGATAGCAATATGAACGAGGGTTGCATGGGAGCTTAGTCCCTGTCAATTAGATTTGGAAATGGAGATGATAGGTGACACCCTATAATTATTGATGATGATGATTACTCTGAAACATGAACAATATGTTAACTAGGGGCTAGTTTCATGGTCTTAAAAGAAATCAATTTGTAAAGATTTTAAATGAAAAAAATTAACATTGATAACTATACCATAGAAAGATTGGAATTCAAAGAAACCGCCCTTAGTTTATAGATTTGTCATATACCGTATTGGCCAGGATCTTGGACCACATTTTTACTTTAATGTGGATGTTGTATAGTTTTGGGATTAGCTTAAATTTCCTTCCAATTAATTTAAGCTAGCCAAATGCAAATTGCATTTTAAAAATATTCAATTTTTCTTTTTGAAAATAAACCTTTTAAATTTAATAATATATCATTATAATATAAATATAATAATAAATAATATATTAGATAATAAATATAATAATGCATAATAATAAATACATAGTACAATTTTTTATGTTTAGATGTGGTGATTGGTGAAATTCATTGATTATGTAATTAATTCTACATATTGAAAAACGTGAAGAGAGCAATAACACTTTAATTCTATCAACCAATTAAAAATGAGAAACACAAATATCTTTATTACATCAAAAAATATATATTTGTTTTCCTATGTTAAACATTACATTGCATACACAAATTTATGGTAAAAAACAAATTAATGTCACATCAATATCACATCAAAAACAAATTCATTGTTATAATCCCATGGCACTAATAAGAAAACATCATTATATGTTTTATAATTTTTAAATATTTTGTATGTTAAAATAAATTATTTCTAAATAAAATAAATACTTGTTTATTATTTCAATAAATGAAAGATATTATTTATAAAAATATTTTTTTAATTATTAATAATTTTAACAATTGCAAATTTTATAATTTAAAAAAAAAAAATTGAATTAGA
>ML834398.1:21870-43380 GCA_009831015.1 Picea engelmannii
TACATCAGCTCCTAAGGCCATTAGGTATGTTCTCATTCTAACCTTCCAGAAGGCAAAATTCGTTCCATCAAATAGAGGAGGCCTAGTGACTGAAGTCCCTTCATGGCTTGTCATGTTTAAGCTCTAGGATCTACCCTTAGATACAAGGGGCCGACTCTGATACCAATTGTTGAACAACTGAGAGGGGGGGGGGGTGAATCAGTTGTACCTGAGCTTAAACAATTATGCTTCTTTTAAACTCTTTGTTGAAACACTAAATGATGATCACAATAATGCAAGGAAATAAACAATGGCACATTCAACATCAATCACATATATGAGAAACACAGAGACAGATATTTCCTGAGGAAACCCATACAGGGTAAAAACCTATTTTTCTTCATATGATAAGTAATAGTTACATTCTTTACATTATCATACATATGAGCACCAACTCATAATGAGGCTACAACCTCTGTTTTGCAAGCTGCAACTTGCTGNCCCTGGTTTCTCTAGCACCAACTAGAAGGAAGCACCAACTCCCTGAGTGTTTCCAGCACCGACTGGATGGAAGCACCAACTTCCAATCATACATGCACCAACCTGTAAAACATAGAACAATAGTTCTCCCTTGCACCACCCTGCCACCCTGGTTTCTCTGGCTGCATCCAGATGGAAGCTACAACTCCTTGTGTTCAAGCACCCACTTGAACTTCTGAGGAAAACAGTCCTCCCAAGCACCTCCCAACCTCCCTTAAATATTAATCTTTGATACTGAAGCTCATTACAGCGAAATAAAGTTATTCAATGGCTTACCAGCCTTGTCGCTGTTCTGTTACACTGCTCTTCCCTGTCTGCATCAGTGTCTTCTGCACACACCTTGCACTTTCTGTTCTTCTCCATTTATACTCTCTGCACCATGTCCCTTCAATGCAACCTTCCTCTGATGTGTATTTCTACTCTTGCGCTTTGCCTCCTTGCTCACACTTCAATCCTTCTACACAACAACTCCAACAGCAATGGCAACAACAACCCCTCTCTTCTCTGTGCCATGTACTTATCTTCTGTGCCCCTTGTGCATGCAGTGTATTCACACCTCTGCATGCTCACACCGTGCCGATATCCACCACTTCTCGAGTGCTTTGCCTGATCATCATGGTAACTCTTCAGCTTTTCTGGCGGTTTTCCCACGCGTTCAACATCACTGGGTGTTATGCTGAGATGCCTCAGCCTCTCTGGTAGTTGAGACTCTTCGTCTTCTCTGTAACAGTCGAGCTCATCCTTTCTGTATCTATTACGAGCTCTTTTTCCTCCAGAATAGCCAACCTTACACAATCTGTCTCATCTTCTTTTATGCATACCTTCCCGACGGTTCCACTTCCCATTTCCTTAGGCAAAAGAAAGACAACTGTCCAAGCAATTGAAAGGCCAACTGAAACGCTAAATGATTTGCATTCATGCGTCCGTTTTGCTAACAGAATCCAAACTCAGTAGTTAATTGTGAGAGAGAACAGTAACCCTCTGATCACTGTCAAGTTTTATCCGCACCGTTGGATGACCTTTATTATTCTTGCCTTTTTAAATCGGGTTTTGACATTCCTTATGTTCAATGTACTTACAAATCCCGATTCACAAAATTCCATAAAGCGGTCAGATCAACGATCCAGATCATAATCAGATCTGACGATTCACATTAAGTCGGGAATTCACTCATCGCGAAATCGGAATTCCTGACGTTCATAGTTTTTGTCACTTACAAATCTCGATCCCCGAAACTCCGTGAGAGGTCAGATCAACGGTCCAGATCATTTCTGGATCTGACGGTCCAGATTCAATCGCGATTTTGCATATCGCGAAATCGACATTCTTGATGCATTAAGTTCTTTGCCTCTTGAATTTGCAATCCCCGAAACTCCGATATGGAGTTACATCTACGGTCTAGATCCAAGCTTGATTCTACGGCTGCGATTAAATCGCGAAATCGCATATCGCGATTTTGGGGTTCTTGTTGTCAAGTGTTTTTTGTCATTTCAAAGTCCCGATCCCCGATACTCCATGAAGAAAATCAACGGTCCATATCTCATTTTCAATTCAATGGCTGCGATTGAATCGCGATATCGCATATCGCGATTTCGACATTTTTGTTGCATTGTTTACTTGCCTCTCCATGTTGCGATCCCCGAAACTCTGCTGACGTCACACATGGATTGACATGTGTTGAATACTGCCATGTGTCACTCTGATTCATGACTTACATGTGCCTGAAGTGTTGAATCAGCCTGACACCTGTCATTACCTGATTGTGCCACGTGTTCCTAGCTGACGTGGTCTGCTGTCATGAGTTGGGTCGACGATCTAGATCACATTTTGATCTGACAGTTCAGGTTCAGTTGGGATTTCACACATCGCAATTTCGGGGTTCCTGATGTCAATAAAATTTGACATGTCCAACTCGCGATCCCCAAAACTCCGACAAGGACTGGAATCAACGGTCCAGATTCAACCTCAATCTGATGACTCAGATTAAGTCACGATTTCACATATCCGCGATTACGCCTGCTTCTCCTTGTTATTTAAGGATCGTGCAGGTTCTCCTCGATCCAACGGTGGTCGGGACTTGCGCTCGGATCTGACGGCTGAGACCTGTCCTTCTCTTTAGCGCGCTCTTCTTGTCTATATTCAGATCTGACAGCCCTCGTTCTGTCGGGATTTCACCTTGGCTTTTCCCGATGGTAAACCTCGTGCAACTCCTGTCCGATTTGACGGTTGACGGGATTTCTGAATGAGAGCTAATGACTGTGGATCTCTGTCTTCCTTCTCTTCTGCGAACTCCTGTATCTTGAGCTTTGTTGTGCGCGTGCTCCTCGATGTTGTTCCTCCTGAGCTTTCACTTCCGAATCCTCAAGGGATTCTTGGACTTCTGCGCCTCTGCAGAGTCTTCACATACACACTCTGATCCTGCCATCTTCACTGTTGTACTTAATCCATCATCACTACTGTACTTGCCATCAATGACAATTCTACGCTGCCTGTAAAACATGCCAACAATCCTTTGTACATTCTTTCTGTACCCATGCCATCTTCATTGCTGTACTTGCCATCAATGACAAGCATATGCTACCTGTTAAACATTTTCAACATCCTCCTCCTTTTAATTTTGAGAGCGAAATTACCAAATCAAAATCTTTGCCCCATTTAATGAGCTAATCAAGAAGGGAGAGTATAGAAACCAGATCATTAAGATGTTAAAGATGGGAGAAGCTCCCGACACCTTGAACGTCCAAGACAACCACTCTACCATCTTATTTGGTCCACACATAGAAGAAAGTGGCGATATCGATGATGTTCCTCCATTCTATGTCAGTCTCAAAATTCACAACATGACTTTACATAACGCTATGTTGGATTCGAGCACGTCACACAATCTCATGCCGAAAGTGGTCATGGATGAGTTGGCCTTGGACGTCACAAGGCCTTATAAATATATTTTCCCTTTCGACTCAAGAAAGGTGAAATGCTTTGGTTTGATCAAAGACTTGGTCGTGTCATTATCTCAAGTTCCATCGAAGAATCTGGTCATGGATGTGGTGGTTTCCGACATTCCCCCAAAGTTTGACATGTTTTTATCTAGATCTTGGGCCGCAAAATTAAAGGGAACCTTGCAAATGGATATGTCTTACGCTACCATCCCTGTTTTTGGCCAAGAAAGGAGACTGTACAGAGAAGTGCTACTCAAGTACATGGTGAGTAGCAAAACCCAACCGAATAATCATCCTATCTACTATGTCGACGTCGAAATTGACTCCTCTATTTTTTATAATAACTTGAGTTTTGAAGAGGGAGAGTCGACTACTATCACGACTATCGAAGACAAGGCAGAGCATCAAACAGAGGAAAGCACATATCAGAGAAACCGCACGAAGAATGAAATGTGGAATATGAGCTTCGACAGAGTTGTCATCAAGGAGGGAGTTGTAGCTGGTGTGTGGATTAACCCTCCCAAAGTGGGTACAAAACTCTGCTCTTACAAACTCGCCTTCGATTGTACAAATAACATGGACGAATATGAGGCACTAATTTTGGGTTTGAGAACTTTAAAGGAATTGGGCGCTAAAAGGATAGCGGTGCATGGAGATTCTGAGCTCATCATAAATCAGGTAAAGGGTATATACCAGTCCAAACATCCCAGACTAAGAGCATATAGAAATCTAGTGTTGGATCTCCTTGATGGGTTTTTAGAGTACAATTTGTCGGTGATCCCTAGGGGGGGAAATCAAATTGCAGATGCTTTGGCCACCTCGGCCTCCATGTTGAAAATTCCATTTTCTTCCAATAAGAAGTATGAAATTGAAGTCAAACACAGGCTCACAATACCTGATAACATAAAATATTGGCAAGTGTTTGAAGATGACAAACATGTGGCGAGATTCCTACAAATGAGCGACGAGTTCGCTAACGTGAATATTAATGATGAGTGTTGTTGTGAAGAGGATGAAGATGTAGCTGCGCACAGTAACGACGACCCCTTTTAGAATCAGATAGTTGGAAGGGACATATTGCAGCTAAAAAAAAACATCATCCCCAAAGGTTTGGTCCCACTAGAAAAATTGTTTGATGACAATGACGTAGCCAGAAATCCTAGAATCACCGTGAACGTTGAAGATATCGAGGATTGCAACATTGATACTCACGAGAATCCTAAGATAATCATACTGTAAAAAACACTCAGTTTGGAAATCAAACAGAGGTATATTAGCCTAATGAAAGATTTCCCAGACGTTTTTGCCTGGAGTTATGAAGACTTGAAGGGCTACGACACTGGAGTAATTCAACATGTTATCCCCATCAAGGAAGATCAGAAACCTTTCAAGCAAAATTTGAGATGAATCAACCCTCTTTTGCTGCCACGAATTGAAAAGGAGGTAAAGAAACTATTTGATGCCAAAATTATTGTGTCCTTTAAATTTTCAAAGTGGATGGCTAACCTTGTGCTTGTAAGAAAGAAGAGCGGTGAAATAAGATTATCTGTGGACTTTTAGAATCTAAACATGGTGTCTCTCAAAGACAACTATCTGCTTCCTAATATGGATTACATCCTGCAGAAGGTGGTTGGGTCCCATAAAATGTTGATGTTGGACGGTTTTTCCGGTTACAATAAGATCATGGTGCACCCAGACGACCGGGAGAAGACAACCTTTACAACACCTTGGGGTACGTTCATGTAGCAAAAATGTCGTTTGGACTTATGAACGCTGGAGAAACTTTCCAAAGGGCCATGGATATAGAATTTGTTGAGGAGAAAAACAAGTTTATGGTGATTTACTTGGATGATATTACAGTGTTTTTTTATTCTGATGAACAACATCTTGAACATCTGAAGAAGGTGTTCGAGAAATGTAGAAAGTTTGGCATCTCATTAAATTCGAAAAAATCAAACTTTGGGATGCAAGAAGGAAACTTGTTGGGACAAATCATCTCAAATGAAGGCATAAAGATAGACCCCAGTAGGGTGGAAGGGATCCTGAAGATTGGCATTCCCAGGAGCAAGAAAGAAGTGCAGTCTTTCCTAGGAAAGGTAAATTTTATAAGGAGGTTCATTCCAAATTTGGCCGAGATTATAAAGCACATCATGAATATGCTCAGGAAAGGTAATGAGATAAAATGGACTCTTGAAGCCAGGAAGTCGTTCGAAGATATCAAGGTGGTGCTCACCAAATCTCTAGTGTTAGCCAACCCAGATTTCACAAAGGACTTTATCTTATTTTCCTTTGCCTCGGAACACACCATCGTTGGTGTCTTGTTACAAAAGGATGAGCAAAATTTCGAAAATCCCATAGGTTATTTCAGCAAGACATTGAGAGACTCCCCACTAAGGTATGATATCATGGAAAAACAAGTGTATTCCTTGGTGAAGGCCCTCAAGGAATTCAAGACTTATATACTTCATTCTTGTGTCATCGCTTATGTGCCTAGCAATTCCATTAAGGATATCTTGACCTAGCCTGATCCTGAAGGGAGAAGGGGTAAATGGATCACATTCATGTTGGAATATGACCTCAAAATCAAGCCTACAAAGCTGATTAAAGGTCAGGGGCTTGCAAAGTTGATGGCGCGATCGAACTGCGATGTTTTGGGAATAAATTTCATTGTTGATATGTCAAAGAATCCACAAGAAGGAGCGGTCCTACAGGCATCTCAAAAATTCATCAATTCGCCTTGGTACACTGACATCATTTACGTGTTAAGGAATTTGCAAGCTCCTCCAGGGTTAAACAAAACCAAACCCAGGTTTTTGAAATTGAAAGCGGATAAGTTTTGCATCCTGGACAATTCTCTATATTGGAAGGATCCAGGAGGGATCTTGCTGAATTGTTTGTTGGAGGAAGATATAGAACGAACTATCAAGGAATTTCATAAGAGGGACTACGGGGGGCATCATTATTGGAAGACCACCGTGAACAAAATCTTGAGGGCGAGATTCTATTGGCGCAGTATTTTTGTGGATGTGTACAAGGAAGTCTCCAGTTGCCATGAATGTCAGATATTCTACGGGAAAAGGAAATTGCATCCCCTGCCTTTAAAGCCTATCTTTGTCGAAGCACCGCTTATGCAATGGGGTATGGATTTTATAGGAGAAATCCATCTGCCATATTTAGCTCAACATAAATGGATACTGACGGCCACATAATACTTCACCAAGTGGATCGAAGCAGTCCCCACAAGGCAAGCTACCGACACAGTTATCATTTAGTTTTTAGAGACTAATATCTTATCCAGATTCGGTTGCCTAGTCAAGATTATCATCGACAATGCGACAACGTTCAAGTCTAGGAAGATGGAGAAGTTCTGCAACGATTACAACATAACTCTGGGACATTCTACAACTTATTACCCACAAGGTAATGGATTGTCGGAGTCATCTAACAAAAGTTTAATCATGATTATTAAGAAACTTATGCAGGACAACAAGAAGTCTTGGTACAAGAAGCTTATCTATGCGATATGGGCCGACATAATCACTACCAAAAAGTCCATCTCCACATCACCTTTCCAAATTGTATATGGTGTGGAGGAAGTTTCCCCACCTCATTGGGATTTCCAGTCAGGAGATTTTTGCAAGAGAAGGAAGCCGAATCAAACGACACTCAAAGGAGGATAAACCAATTGGTACATCCACAACAAATGAGGGAACACGTCTTCAACAAATCATTGCTTCACCAAGACAAAATGAAGAGGATTTTCGACAAACACACTAAGCAGGAGGATTTGAAAGTAAATGATCTGGTACTGAAGTGGGACGTGAGGAATGAGGACAAAGGTAAGCATGGAAATTTTGATCACCTTTGGATGGGGCCATTCAAGATTGTCACGTATCACAGGAACAATGCATATTTTCTACAAGAGCTTAATGGAGAGATCGCTGGTGGAGGGCTTGTGAATGGAAGGTTCCTCAAACATTTTCTCATTTAGTAAATCTTTCAGTATGTCAAGTCATTTTAAATAGCCATTTTTATTTTTTTAAAGAAGGTGTTTCGAGTCAGTAGTCAGCAGAAAATTGAAGCCCGAAGTGAAGGTGATCTGGATTTTATGAGCAGAACAAAATGAATACAGATTATTAACAAGTGCTTAACACAAAATAACAGAGATACAATAAAACTGGTTTTCTATTCAATAACAAAATAAGCTGAAACTGTAAAATGCAGCGGAAACAAGCTTGCTGGAATGGTGGCGGCTTATCTCTGAGAAGAGATGTGACGACAACGCGCATTCGCAAGAAGAAGGTTACAATGAGGCTCTGAAGGCCTTTTTACAATAAGCAATAATGCCAAAAACCCTAGACATCCAAAAACCTAACCCTAGGATATGAAGCGCCAAAAGTCATGTGGGCCCCGTTTGGGTAAGTTAGTACATCAACTTCCCGGGGTCGTAACTTTTGCATACGATCTCTGTTTTAGGCGTGTGATAGCCCGTTGGAAAGATATCGTCGAGGAGATTCATTTCGGAGGCTCAATAATTCCCTTGACTCTCATTAAGGAGCTTGATCCCGAAAAACCTTCATTTAGGCCCTCAAAATGGCCCCAGAAGTTAAAACTGCTAAAAATTGTAAATTGCCAAAATTGTCAGAAAACTGTTTTGAGCCTGTTGGAAAAGGTGGGTGGCCACTGATATCCATATGGATTAGAAGGCCCTAATTTTATGTTGAGTCTGGTCGTAACTATGTCAAGAGGGTCTGGTATGACTGTTTTTCGTTGTTTCTTAGATTCTGTAAATCAAATAAAGCGCAATGGTCAGGCACCTAGTATGTTGTTCTTTTCCACCTCACCGAGAGGATAACATCCCCATTGGAGCCAACTGTTATCACCGTGATTTTTTCAGGTTAGAGTCAGTCCTAGATGAGTCGCAGTTTGTGTGTCAAAGCGTGTGAATTCAGGTACTGAATAACGAATGGGTTCAAATCAACAAGTGGTAGGTCTGGCCCTTGGAGTCGGGAAAGGGCATCATAATTAGTCATGTGCGACTTGTAAAGGTCCTTTTCCCAAAATTTCGAGTCATGTTAGAAAGAGGGAATGTACATACCATAGGTCGAGGCAAGTTGTTGGAATAAAGGTCACGTTGACGGATATAACGACCATCATCACCTAATTATGAAGTCAGAAAGGTCGAGAAATCATGACGCTCATATCATGTATACTTTGCAGCTCTTATCATCTGTACTTTGCACACTTCAGGGTGTACCCGTCGCGCAAGTTTGTTGCACAAATATTCATCCTGCTTCCAAACTTCTTGTCACAATGGATTTATCATCCTCTACCGTGATTCCATCCTTTGCCCATTCAAGTATAAATATTGGTCACCTTGCATGCTTCACCTTTACCTTCCGAATTTGTGTGTTGTCTGTGGTCTTTTCTGCAAGTCCTGGGTCCTTTCGCTGTGGGAAGGTTGATTGCCATCGTTTGTATTGTGAGTCAGTTCATTCAAGTTGCTGCGTCTCCTGTGTTTCCAGTCATTGTTTGGGGCATGTCGGAGTTCTCTACGAGCTAGTGTGCCAGATGGTAGTTCTTCTTGCAGTCAGCCTCTCTTATTTGGAGTTTCTTCTTGTCACGCTGAATTTCTTCCCACATCTAGATTCTCTATCTCGCGACCAATCTCTGAGCGCCTTGCCAACACTCTAGAATTTTTCGTCGCGCTTCCCTACTGCGACGAGCCTACCGTTGTTGTTTATCATCGCACCGATCTCCTTCTGCACCAAATTTTTTCATCTCTCCTTGCGGCCTCGCAGTGGACTCCTGGGGTTGATTATGCTTGTTGCACAAAGTTCCTGTCACTGTTGTTCCAACAGATCTCTACAAAGCATATCATTCTCATCTACCGTGCTCAGAGGGTGTTACTATTCATTATTGCGCACGCGAAACAAATACACATTTGCATCATGACAACATCCCAAGGCATAATAAAGAAGGCATGAAGCGACAGGGCCATGAGGTCCGAGCCTCAGGACTTGGCATTGATCAACGATGATCTGAATATCATGGCATCTTTTGAACAAGTCGGGTGTACACGCTATTGTGAGAATATAAAAGGATACAACGCGAAGTTGGTTGAACAATTTGCTCTAAGGTTTTGTGAGTTCTACGCCACCATTGCGGGAATCACATTCTGGGTGACGAAGGAAACTATCTCAGCTGCAACAGAGATGCCTCCGCACAATGAAAAATGGTCTAAAGGCATGCCTCTAGACGTACTATGCTATGAAGACTTTATCAAGCCAAACTGCCTAAATGGGAAAATTGGAGTGGGCTTTCTGAGTCAGTATCTCCGGGAGCCTTTCTAAAAGCTCCTAAAGGTGTTTAGAAGGTATTTCACCTGTGAAGGGAGGTTTGATAGAGTATATCCATATCACATCAAGATGTCGATGCACTTCATAGGGAAAAGGCCTTTGAACTTACCTTTCTTCTTACATCGAAGCCTGGAAAGGATGGCAGACAACATCCAAGCCGAAGCCGACCAACCAAAGAATAATTTATTCCATTTGTCATTGATCAAGATGTTGGTAGTCAAGGAATTGAGACGGTGGGACAAATATTGGGATTCATTTCTAATTTCAGTCAACATCCCCAAGGACCCCAAAGGAGACTTCCCTCTATCCGCGGGGAAAACAACATTTCACAGCGTAGGGGCAAGAGTGGAAGAGGCCACGGGAAAAGGAAAGGCAGTAGAAGTCTCGTCATCTCCATAGTCGGCACCCAGGAAAAGAGTCAGGTCGAGTTTGATCAAGAAGCCCAAGGAAACCCAAGCTCGCAGCGAACCGCGCGCTCAGTCTGTTGTTGAGAAGTTACTCATGCGCATTGTTCGGCTAGAACCTGTTGAAGGTTCAAGTAGGAGATTTAGTGAAATACTGAGAAGGTCGGACACTGAAAGCGTGGAGGTTTGAGAGTCGTCACAACAGCTGGAGCAAGCGCAACTCGCTATTGCTGAATTATATCAGGAGAAAAAAGACTTGAGAAAAAAGTTGGCAGAAAATATTGTTGAAGCGACAATGTCACAAAGCCGAGCATGGAATGCAAATTGGCTCAAAAGACAGCCCAGGGAGGTGCAAGATGAAATCATCCAGCTGCGTGAGGAACAGAGGAAAGAATCACAGAACACTTCAAGGAATGTGGACCGACCATGGATAACGTTTGCTCGACTCTTGCCAGGACTCAAGCAAAGATGAAAGGGAATGCGGTCTTGTGGAGACAAGTGAAGAATCTGAACAAACGAAACTGGTCTCTGAGGAAAACACTCAGATTATTAAGGTTGCAGGTGAGGCCAGAGGCATGATTGACATAACCCCATTTTTTTTTTTAATGTGGCACATAATCTTTCTCCCTGCGTGTCATGTTTCCCGCTGAGAAACAAAGAAGTTTGATGGGGCATCCGCGCAGTGAATATTCGTCATGCAGATGCTGTAAATACACCTATTGAGGAGAACAAGTGTAAGAAAAACACATGATAGTTTTGGAGGGGATGCGTTTTTTTCGGACCTTCGTTGCCACCTGGAGCACACGAGAGACATCCGACAGACGTCTGCCACACCAACTCACCACATGCATACTACAGCCAGTGATTGCGCAACTGCAACCAAAGTTCATTGCACAAGGTGGCAGAGTTGTTGATAGTGCGCTCGATCACTCAGTCACCCCACAAAAGAAATGCCAATGCATCACAACCTGAAGGTCGAATCGTACTCATAACTTAATGATGACGACAAAGGCGTCAGTTATGTTATGAGTAGGGGCAGTTGGACTTCCATTTGTAGTAAACTTTATTCGAAAGGGCATCTGGCAGGGAATAACTGAAACCAAAATTCTAGGAGAAGTAGTTTGAGGCATAGAAGCCCAAGAGGCATGTTTTTTTCTATATATTCTATCTTTTCAATGTAAGTCGGGTTGGTAAAGTAGTGTAGACAAGGGACTCTCAAGTGTAATCTTTGAACCCAATTGAAATGTAGTGTAGAAGTCCCGAGGCTTTGACAAAAAGATTCTAATGGTGGTTGTTTGATGTATTGTGATCCTATCTATGTATGTACTTCTTGTTTTCCATATATTCATGCCTTTCCATATATTTAAATTGGAACGTTTAATAAGTCTAAAATTCATCACGCGGTGCTTTAGACTTCGCCATTTAAACTATGTGTTTTCTTCCAAGCAAGTTAGAATTCATCTTTAATGATGCTCTGAATTGTTTTATGTACTCTCTCTTCGCTACACACACAACAACATTTGAACTGAAATACCATCGCCTGCTTAGCCTTTATCCTCTCAAAGTTTCACTCACCAACTCATTGATTTCTCTCGCTTTCAGGAGGTTGACTCCATAGCCCACAGTTTTGTATTTCCTTGCCAACGAAAATAGAAACAGTTCCCAAACACATAAATCTAGCTGACAATTCAAAGTCATTATGTATTAGAGACTTAGTCTCAGAGAGAGAGCCCTATCTAGGTTGGAAAGGCTAGTTCCTAGCTTTAAATTTGGTCTGTAGGTTACCTCTGTCATTTGTTCTCTCAACCGAACAAATTTATAGAGTGCTAACAGGTGGAAATGTAATATTTGAAAAGGAGATTATGATATGAGTAAAGATTGAATATCATTCCAAAAGGAGAGAGTGATGAAGAAGAATGTGTGTGTGAGTGTGTGACAATATAGCAAACAAATCAAGTGAATGCAAAAATAACAAGCTGACTTGGTAAAGGCAAATCTAGAAAATACACTTTGTGGAGGCAGAAATAGCGAACAAATCTGATGAAGGCAAAAATAGTGAATAGATCTGGTGAAGGCAAAAGTAGCAAGAAAACATGGAGAAGGAAATGCAAATGTTCATCATCTTTTGAAGAATTTATATTGTAATTGAGGGTTGGTGCCACTCAAACAAAGAGTTTGGTGTCTCTTGCTAAGTCGGTGCTTAGTGGTGGGGATTGGTGTCTTAGTAAGTTGGTGCCTACAAAGATCTATAAGAGTAGGTTGGTTCCTAAGAGGATTTGTTCCAATGGGGATTGGAGTCTCCAATAGGTTGGTGCCTATAAATTTTTGTAATAGTAGGTTGGTGGCTACAAAATTAGAAAGAAAAGTATTTGTGGTTTTCTCCCAAATGGGTTTCCACGTTAATTTTGTGTACCGTGGTTAACCTTATGTGCGATTGCTTTATTATGATCGATGAATGTTTAAATAAATAAAATAGTGTCTGATACTAATTCAAACCCCCCTCTTAGTATAAGTGTGTGCTCAATAATTGGTACCAGAGCAGGTTCCTTTGGAAATAGTCTAACCGCTGGAAGGTAGAGCTCGGGAGCACACATGGTTGGGCAGGAACGTTTCTCCACAAACAGGGCTATGTTATTTGATAGAACAAACTATGCCTTCTGGAGCACAAGGATGCAAGCCTATTTAATGGATCCTGGTTTTGGTATTTGGAAATCAGTCGAGACTGGTTATACATCCCCAACAACTCCACCAACAGATGCAACCGAGAAGAAGCCTACTGAAAACAATGCAAAAGCCATGAATGCCATCTTGTGTGGTCTATCAGAATCTGAGTTTATCAAGGTGATGCATTGTAAATCAACAAAAGCAACTTGGGACAAATCTTCAAAATATTTACGAAGGCAATGACAAGGTTAAGAAGGCAAAGCTTCAAACTCATAAAAGATAGTTCGAGAGTCTAAAAATGAAAGACGAAGAAAATGTCGTAGTCTCTCTCCTTCGTGTGGATGAAATTGTCAATACCATTAGAGGACTTGGTGAAATAGTTGAAGAACCAATGATTGTACATAAGGTGTTAAGGTCAATCCCCTTAAGATTTGATGCAAATGCTTTCGCTCTTGAAGAAATGAAGGATCTTGATAAATTAACAATGGATAAATTGCATGGGATTCTCCCTGCATATGAAATGAGGACTGAAAAACAAAATCCATCAAAGAAAGAAGCAACTTTCAACGTCTCAAAGAAGATGAAGAACAAAGAACACAAACCAAGTGATTGTTCCAGGTGTGAGTCAGATGCAGAGGAAGCACAATTTGTGAGAAAAATCAAAAAGAGATCTAGCAAATACAAAGATAAGCTTCCCTTTAAATGTTTTAATTATGGAAAAGTAGGACACTTTGTTTTTAAGTGTCCATACACAAAAAATGAAAGTAATTGTGATGAAGAAGACCATAACGTAAAGAAAGGGAGCAAACATCATCAAAATAACCACAAACATGACAAGCACGAAAAGAAGAAGAACTCTTATAAGCAGAAGAAGAGTCTCTACTTAAAAGGGGTTAGTGACTCATATGAAGAGAGTAGTGAAAGAAGTTTCAATAGTGATAGAGAAGAAACTCTCTTTATGGAAATTGAAACAAAGATTGATGAAGTCAAAGGGAAAAAAATGATGGATTCAAAAGAAGAAGAAAACGTTGAAACAAATGAGGAAGTGGATCTTGAAGAAGAACTCACGTGTGCCTTAAGCGAAATAAATAATCTTAGGAAAAATAATTTGAAACAAAATGAGTAGTTGCAAAAAACACAAAGAAGAGGATCATGATTCAAAAACCAAAATTTCATAAAGAATTCAAGAATTATAAAATATTATTACGAACCTAAAGGTTCAATTAGAAGAAGCAAGAAAGATAGAATAAGTGGTGAGAATCTAACTAAAGGAAAAGGAAGAAAACTGTGAAAAGTTAGAATCTATAAATTGTTTCCCTAAGAAAAGAACTCGAGAAAACAACTATTAAGTTAAATAGAAGATTGAAGTTTTAAAAGAGTGTTGAAACCTTAGATGATATCATCAATTTTTAAAGGTCTCCATTCATTAAGACTGGTCTTAGCTATGATAAGAGTCAAGTCACCACCAAAGAAGATTCAAAAGCTATAGAGCCATCAACGAAAGTAAATGAAGGAAAATCTAAAAGTTATGTTGATGTACTCAAAAGTTTCATCAACAAGAAGAAAGAAAATGATGTTCCGTCGAAAATTGGCATTCCTTTCAAAGATAACAAGGACATATTAAAAACATCTTTCCACCAAGGCGGCCTCACATAACCCAATACCAAAATTCTTTCTTTGACTATTGCTTTTGTTGTAATCATTTTGGTCATAAAGCAATAAATTGTACAACACGTCCTAGATATAATTATGTGTGGAGCAATTACATGAGTACTTATGGGTTCTCAAATAGAAAATATAATTCATTTGACCCTTTATTTGATTACAATGTTGTATGTTATAAGTGCAACAATTATGGTCATATAGCACGATTTTGTAGAAGTGGCCTAGAGGAAACTTCTAGACAAAACAGGGAAGAAAGTATCCTTGCCAAACAAAAGAAATAACCCACATGAATTTTGAAAATGAAGCAGGAACAAGAAAAACACAAGGAGGATTAGATGTTTGTGCAAACTGCCCTTCATGCTTAAAATAAAGGAAACCAATTGTACATTGATAGTGGATGCTCAAGCCACATGACATGCGACAAGAGCAAGTTTCTCATTTTGAAATAAGTTAACGAAGGCGAGGTGACATTTGGAGATAATTTTATTGCAAGGATAGCTGAAAAAGGTACTCTCAATATCAACAATGGAAAAACTAAAACAAAAAATGTCTTACATGTTGAAGGTTTGAAACACAATATCCTCATTGTTAGTCAAATGTATGATCAAGGACACAATCTCACATTTCATTCTCAAGGTTGTGAGATAAGGAAGAAAGTCTCGGGAATATTAGTGGAAAATGCATATAGAACATCAAACAATGTATATATCCTCAATGAGATCCAAGGAGAAAAGTGGTACATGGGACAAATAGATGAAAGTTGGGTATGGAATAGAAGAATGGACCATATTAACTTTGATAATCTAGTAAAAATCAACACTAAACAAACAGTGAGATACATGCCAAAGATTGCTAAACCTTCAAACACTCTTTGTAATAAATTTTAGCATGGGAAACAGACAAGAGCAAGCTTCAAATCAAAGGAATACTCAACAATGAAGCCATTGGAACTCGTTCATACAGATCTTTGTGGGCCTACAAGAACACAAAGTCTACAAGGTGAAAATTACTTCATGTTGCTCATTGATGATGACTTTGGAATGACATGGGTTACGTTCCTAAGAGGAAAATATGAAGCATTTGAGAAGTTCAAAGCATTCAAAGCCTTGGTTGAAAACAAAACCGGTTTGAAAATCAAGTGCTTGAGATCAGACAAAGGAGGTGAGTTTATCTCACATCAATTAGAAGAAATTTGTGAGATTCAAGGAATAAAGAGACATTTTTCAGCTGCAAGAACTCCATAGCAGAATCGAGTGGTAGAAAGGAAGAATTGAACCAAACAAGAGATGGCAAGAACAATGTTCAATGAAGCCAAAATATCATACATATTTGGAGAGAAGTAGTCAATACCATGGTCTACATTTTGAATAGAGGGAAAATCAAAGTCAACGACAACAAAACACCTTATGAATCATGGAAACGTAGACCAACAATCGTTAAATACTTCAATTTTTTTGGAATCAAGTGCTACATAAAGAGAGATGATGAGGATTTGGGAAAATTTGACTCCAGAGCTGATGAAGGTATCTTTCTTGGTTATTCATAAAAAACCAAATCTTATAGATGTTACAGTACAACATTGCACAAAATCATAGAGAGTGTCGATGTAAAAGTGGATGAATCAAGGTATCAGAAGGTGGAAGCACAAGTAAATGTTCAAACACATGAGCCAAGTTGCAAAGAAGAAAAATAAGAAGAAGAAGAAACCAAACATCAATATACAAAGACACGTGTAGATTTGTCAAAAAGAATCATTCGAAAAATCTAATTCTTGGTCATAAAGATACGGGAGTTCAAACTAGCAGATGATTAGCAAGTGCTACAAAAGATGCATACTCATCCTTGATATCTAAAATAGAGCCTGAGAATTTTACAGAAGCCAATGAAGACAAGCATTGGATTGATGCTATGGAAGAATAGCTAAGTCAATTGAAAATAATGAGACACATGAACTTGTTCCAAGGTGAAAAGATAAAAATGTGATTGGCACCAAGTGGGTTTTCAGGAACAAGTTATATGAAGATGGGCAAGTAATAAGAAATAAAGCAAGATTGGTTTGTAACATTATGCTCAAGTTGAAGGTGTTAATTTTGAAGAAACCTTTGTCCTAGTTGCAAGACTAGAAGCTATCAAAATGTTTTGGGCACTTGCATGCTTCAAGAACTTTAAAGTCTATCAAATAAATGTCAAGTCAACCTTTCTCAATGGAAATCTAGAAGAAGAAGCATACATTGAACAACTAGAAGGGTTCTTATTATCAGAAAATAAGAATCATGTGTGCCAATTGAGCAAATCACTTTATGGGCTAAAGCAAGCTTCGAGAGCCTGGTATTCAAGACTAAACAAATATCTGCAACATCAAGGCTTCAAAAGAGGAATTGTTGATAGCAATCTCTACATCAAGACAATAAGAGAGAATTAGTTGATTGTTGTGGTTTATGTAGATGACATTATTTTTTGTGGTAGCATGAACAAAATGTGCCAAGAGTTTGCAATACAAATGAAGAAAGAATTTGAGATGTCTATATTGCTTGGTGAATTGTCATTCTTTCTTGGATTACAAAATTTTCAATCTGACAAAGGCATATTCATTTCATAAACCAAGTATACTAAGGATATGTTGAAGAAATTCATAATGGAAGATTGTGCACCAGTAATCACACCCATGGTTACATATTGTAAATTGAGCGAAGATAATGACTCTCTCGAAGCAAACCAAACATTGTATAGGTCAATGATTCAAAACCTACTATATGTGACAACATCAAGGCCAGAAACTATGCAAGTAGTAGGATTGGTTGCACAGTTTCAAGTTGCACCAAAATAAACTCATGTACAAGCAGTGAAAAGAATATTCAAATATCTAAAGGGCATCTTAGCCTTCGACTTGTGGTACTCGTGAGGTGAATATTTTAATCTAACAACATCTACGGATGCGGATTGGGTAGGCAGTGTTGATGATAGTAAAAGTACAAGTGGAGGAGCATTCTTTCTGGGCAAAAATCTAGTGTCTTGGTTAAGCAAGAAAGAATCTTCAGTTTCTCTATCCACAATAGAGGCCGAGTATATAGCAACAACATCATGTTGCACACAAGTTATTTGAATGATGCAAACATTGAGAGATATTAAGGTAGAATATGACCATCCAATCTCAATAATTTGTGACAACACAAGTGTGATAAATATTTCAAAGAATCTCGTTATGCATTAAAAAACAAAGCATATTCCAATCAAGTATCACTTCTTAAGAGAACAAGTAGCGGAATTGAATGTTAAGATGGAATATATTGCCACCAAAGAACAAATTGCAGATATTTTCACAAAACCCCTTCCCAAAGAGACATTTGAATATCTCAAACAAAAATTGGGAGTGATATCCATCTCATCTAGTCACTAAGTGCTTAAGGAAAAGCACAAGCTCAAGGGGCATCACTTTGGAATTGATGTTAAAGGGGGAGAGTTGCAGAAAGGGAGAGCATTGTAATCAAGGGGAGTATTGCAACAAGGGGGATAATTCTTTCTATTTCCGATGGATTATGTATTTTGTCACACGATTGCCATCAATGACAAAGGTGGAGATTGTTGAACATGTTGTCATTGATGTTATGCTAAGGCATGTGCAAGCAAGGGGGAGCATCTCAAGATATATAAATATTTGTGTGTGTGTGTGTGTGTGTGTGTTTACAAGTATAATAAAAAAAGGGTGCACGTGAAAAAGTAAAAAGTGAAGTTTACTGGTATTTTACAATTGGTGGTTTCAATCCCATGGTATTTGCAAGGATGAAATAAAAATAATTAATTATTTAATTAAATAATCAACACATCTCTTCAAAATGGGTCATGATGATGTATATAAACAAATGTAATATTTGAAGAGGAGAGTGTGAAATGGGTGGAAATGTAATATTTGAAGAGAGTGTGAAATGGGTGGAAATGTAATATTTGAAGAGGAGAACATGATATGAGAAAATATTGAATATCATTCCAAAAGGAGAGAGTGACGAAGAAGAATATATATATGTGAGAATATAACGAACATATCAAGTTGATGCAGAAATAGAAAGCAGACCTGGTAAAGGCAAATCTAACAAACAAACATTGTGGAGGCATAAATAACGAACAGATTTGGTGAAGGTAGAAATAACAAATAGATATGGTGAAAGCAGAAGTAGTGAGCACACATGGTGAAGACAATGCGAATGTCCATTGTCTTTTGAAGAAGTTATATTGTAATTGAGGGTTGGTGCCACTCAAACAAAGAGATTGGTGTCTCTTGCTAAGTTGGTGTTTAGCGGTGGGGATTGGTGTCTTCACTAGATTGGCGGCTACAAAGATCTGTAAGAGTAGGTTAGTGCCTACTAGGATTTGTACCAATGGGGATTGGTGTCTCCAGTAGGTTGGTGCCTATAAATTTTTGTAATAGTAGGTTAGTCCCTACAAATTTATAAATATTTTTTTTTGTGGTGTTTCCCAAAAGGGTTTCCACGTAAATTATGTGTACTATTGTTCATTTTATGTATGGTTGCTCTCTTATGATCAATGAATGTTTAAATAGATAAAATATTATCTTACATTGATTCACTCCCCCTCGGTATAAGTGTTGTGCTCAACAAGCACCACTCATGACAATACCAAGTTTCGATCATAATTCATGTAGAGTTGTGATATAGTGGTTGAAACAAAACTAGACCATGCAAACAATTTGAATTTAAACCCTAACAAGTAAAAAGCCTCAAAATTACTAACTTATAAAAGTGCAAAAATACTAACTTATGAATAGTTACAACCATAAAATCATATCATACTCTGTCCATGAAGTGTGTGTATAGCTACAACCAATCTTATAAATGATGGAACAATAAAACTAAAATATCCATTTAATGTTTTATACGATTAATTCATGTTTTCTCAAATAATGTGAATGTAAAGAATTCACATACAAAATTGTTAAGGTCGTAACTATAAAAGAAATTTGAAGAAAAAAATTAATTTTTTCTAATTTATCTTTTATCATACATGTCTTGTTTCTCTATAGTTTTTTAAACACGATTCACTTGAACAACAATTTAAGTAGCGAAGTTTAAATGATTCTTTGAGATTTCTAAATCTTAATATTTTAATAATCTATGATTAATATAATTAGTAATGTATCAACTAATTAAATGTTAATTTTAAATTATTATTATATATGAATACCACAAATATTAATAATCTATGATTAATATATATAATAATGTATAAATTAATTAAATGTTAATTTTAAATTATTATTATATATGAATACACATAAGGGACTTCTAAATCTTGATTTTTTGATTTTTCATTACTAGAATAAATAATTTATAAACTAATCAAAACTTAATATTAAAACATTATATATGAAAAAACGATAATCCAATATAATGTCTTCTCTCTAAGTAGCGAAGTTTAAATGATTCTTTGAGATTTCTAAATCTAAATATTTTAATAATCTATGATTAATATAATTAATAATGTATAAACTAATTAAATGTTAAATTTAAATTATTATTATATATGAATATCACAAATATTACTAATTTATGATTAATATAATTAATAATGTATAAACTAATTAAATGTTAATTTTAAATTAAAACTAATCAAAACTTAATATTAAAACATTATATATGAAAAAACGATAATCCAATATAATGGTCTTCTCTCTAACTAGCAAAGTTTAAATGATTCTTTGAGGTTTCTAAATCTTAATATTTTAATAATCTATGATTAATATAATTAATAATGTATAAACTAATTAAATGTTAATTTTAAATTATTATTATATTTGAATACCACAAATATTAATAATCTATGATTAATATAATTAATAATGTATAAACTAATTAAATATTAATTTAAAATTATTATTATATATGAATAACACATAGGAGACTTCTAAATCTTGATTTTTTAATTTTTCATTACTAAAATAAATAATTTATAAACTAATCAAAACTTAATATTAAAACATTATATATGAAAAATAGATAATCTAAATGCATTCCATCTAAATGCAACATTATAGATAATTTTCGTTGTTTCAACGAAAATGCATTCAATCTAAATGCAACTCTTTAATTTGAATACAAAGTTTAAATAATTTTTTAAACATGTAGTTCAATAAATTATATATTTATAATAAAATATTTAAAAAAAATTTCAAACCAAAATGTAATTCAAAGGAAACAAGTAGTGCATATAGTGGAGTGAAATGTTGATAGGAAGATATATGAGACTAATGGCTATGAGCTAGGAGAGGTTTATTTTTCATATTTATTGTTTTGGGGGTGTTTAATGTTCATTGTATGAGTTTGTTAGTACAATAGCGGAACTAAGAAAATAATGGCAATACAAAACACAAATAAATGATCTAGTCATAGGGTTGAGTAGCAGCTTGTGTAGAAGATAGTTGGGATGTAAGTGGAGGGTGTTTAGAATTTGGTACACATTCACAAAGAGAGCGAATGGAAAAGCCATTGAAACAAAATATCGAATAAAGTAACACAATTTTTGATAGCACACCAAATTTCAACCAATGATGTAGAGATTGATACAAGAAACATGATTACATAGTTAACATAACATACTTGGATGAGCTATTGCAATAGGCATTTGGTGAAATTGAATGGTGAATGGAGTCTTGTCAAGAAATCGGAGTTGGAGTCTATCCACGAGTGTGCAGATGCAAACTGTAGATGCAATAATCCAAAATTGTTAAACCAAGGTTGGGAATAAGTCCAGTGGATAAAAGTAAATTGATCATTATATTTTATTAAATAGTAATAAGAACAAGAGCTGCATGGCAGCGTAGTCCCTGCCACGTAAGATCCCATATCCTCTGTCTCCGTACACATGCAGTACATATATCTAATGCAGTACATATATCTATTGGATATAGCAGAAGATGCAAAGTGCAACATAATGTGTGCTCTATATGCC
>ML834399.1:0-11056 GCA_009831015.1 Picea engelmannii
TTTTTTCTGTGTATATTGATGACAAGCATTGCATTTCAAAGAGACATTTTGATAGTCAAAAAGTTTAGTGATCTACATTGTCCAAAACCAATATGTATAGTCTTAAGTAAGCCATGTCTAAGAGCCATTTCCACGCATACCTTAGCTATAGACCTAGAAGAACTAACTTTGGATCCTTCATCTACACTCTCAAAATGCCTTGGCTGATTACTGATCAACATAAAGACTTTCTCTTGCCACAATTCAATAGGCAAACTAAGAAGCTTTACCCATTCAACCTATGTATTTATACTATCCCTCCGAGGGTCAAAACAAGGCAACCACAATTTTAAGGACAATTGGGTATTACTCTAGGATTGGTCCTGTTGTTGAATAATCTCTAGATCTCTGCCTGCTTTGAACACAAAAGTTATCCACCCCTTCATGAATAAATGAAAGGAGTGGTCGTACCCTAGAATTGTCCTCCAACGATTTCGAATACACTTGCTCATTGAAATCTTAGAGGCGAATCGACCATGGAACTTTCCCACCAGAGCAAATTCCAAGAAAAGACCCTCACGGAACACAAGTTTCAACTTTTCCTTTCACAATTTTAGCACCTACGTTTTTCTCCTATGAACCCCGTGCTTACTCCCTCTATTCAGAACACGATCTTCTGTCACCTTCTCATAAACCCTAATCCTGCAATCACAATGCAGTTTTTCTTCTAGTAGCTTGGAAGTTGGAACCTCTATCTCCTTGGGGAAAATCTTTATGAAAATCACTGCCTATGGAAGGATTCTCTGAGTCCTTTGGGAGATGATCAGTGCATGGATGAGTAGCATGGGGAGGTGACTTTATGATGGTACAAGCAGGTGGTGATGGAGGCCATAATATCTAGTACTGTTCCACTGACACATTGAGCTGATTAGAGCGTGGGGTCCATGATTCAGTGTTATTGGACAGGTTCTCACTCCCCTTATGTCCATTATGGTGGTTAGGGTTTGGGGCCAAAAAACCCCCTATTGTACATTCATTCAAATCTGCAAAGGTTCCGACTTTTGGAGTGTGAGAACTTACTCAGAGAGCTCCAAATGTGGTCCTAGCAATGACGGGAACATGTAATTTCTGCCAAGTCCTTCTAGTGGGTCAACAGAGTAGTCCATGAGATCCTCATCCTCTGCCTGATTCTGATTCTCCTCAGTGTGTACCTCATGCCATCCCATTTTTGCTTTTCCACTTATAAAATAATAATAATAATCTAATTTTGGTGTATGAGACCCCCTTGTTTGTGGGACAAGGGACTCCCTCCGTCCAGCGATTTGACTGGTACAGTGTATGGAAGTATACATATCCTACCCCCCTCTGGATTTGAACTTGTGACCTCTCAGGAGGAAACACATGTTCTTAACCATTAGGCCCACTTAGGCCCACTATGTTCTATACTTTTGCACGAGCATTGCATATATACATATATGTTTGACATAAAGCTTCCTTTTACTATTAATAAAACAATATGTACAGAGCTTTTATACAAAATAAAGTGGGCTGCATATGCAGCCTACACCTGTACTAGCACAGAATAAGCAAAATCGAAAAAGTGGGCTGGCTTATGCCAAAATACCCATTACATACAGCCGCAAATAAACGTAAGTCCAAACCACTAAATAGCATTGGCCTGCTCTGTGGCAAGGCATGTCATTGCCAAGGTGAGAGCGTGCTGACTTGGCAGGGGAAATTCCAGGTGTCTCCCAGCTCATGTTGCAGGGGTCCTGCCCTAGGAATCTAGTGACTGATGTAAATGAGCCATTTCCATCTGGAACGTATGGACCTGCATTGTAATCTTCAAGAACAGGCTTGCACAAATTGCTGCACCGTCATACCACAAGAAATTTGTGAAGGCTCTCTATCATTAAATAAACGTTCATTGCATTTCTTCCACAGAAAGAAAAGAACTTCATTTTGGCCTGCATTTGTTTCTTGCCATCATAATATTTCTGGTATGAACATTTCTTTTACTGGGCTAATTCACGTCACAGGAAGTAGGCTGTTGTTGGATAGCCAAGCGGCCTGCCAACCTTGTGTATGTGTGCATGCACGTTTGCATTCCTATACTATTGTTTCAAGCTTATATGTCCTATTTGTTCCACTGATGCACTGTTGTGTGCTTATTAAATTTGTTATATACGGTGTGTTGAAGCAACCAAGCTTATATGTTGATGCTGTTGGATGCTTTACTCTATTTCCAATGTTTGTTTGAGTTGCGATTATGAGGACAGTTTAGATTTAGAAGTCAGTTTGGATTTAAAGAGATAAAAAAGGTTAAGCATGATATTTGTGTATCTTGCTCATGCTTGAATGGTTCTTGTTTGTTTCTGTAAACAACAGCATATCGAGGATTTGACACAGGAGAAATTTTCTTTGCAACGAGCACTCGATGCCTCAAGGACATTAGCAGAATCATTGGCTCAGGAAAATTCATCTCTCACAGATGCCTTCAATCAACAGGTAATAATTAGGCAATAGATAATGGCTCTTGTATGCAAACCATATTAAAGATGTGTTTACTGGTCTGATACTATTGTAAAAGTTTATATGCCATGCCTGAGAACATTGAAACAGTGCACAAGATTATGCAAGAAATGGTTTTATTATTTGATACTCAAGTTGCAAACTAAGAACAGTGCACTCTGTTAAGCTACCTGCATGTGAGTTTTACTGCTATTTTGGATATTTCTACTTGCTTTTTTTAGAGTTTTTTACTTCATCGTTTTGACCTTTGAATGACTTCATGTTTTTCCTGCTCTTACTTTGTCATGCTTATGTTTGTTCCTCTCTATCCACCCATTTCCCTGCTGGCAACTAGCTATGCTTATTTCACAGTCATTCCACTCATGAGTCTGTTATCATGCAAATCTGCACAGGCAGATTGGCCTAATAACTATAGGCAAATGAACCCTTGTCACAGTTGGAAATCCTCTCCGTTTGGACTGTTGTTTTTCCAGTCTCAGGGGGTGTCCCTAAGAGATGTATACTTCCATCTAACCTAAAAATCTGCACAAATTCCAAGATGATCCGCACACAAAGGACTCTCTCTTGGGCTGTCCATAAACAGTCAAGAGCAAGGGAGAGTTTCAAATGATGTTCTTAAGTGGTTGAGATCATATTCTAGAGATAGATGTAACAACAAAGTGAATGTAAATGAATGAGAGAATGCGCGCCTTAAGTGAGAGGAATTCAAAGTAAGTGCACAATGAACTACCATAACCCTGCAAAAAATAATTTATTCAACAACAGCCAAGAGATTCAGAGAGCTAAAACGAAGCATATTTGTATCAGATCACATATTACCCAAGAGATTATTTGCATCATAGTGAGTCATAGGTGACAAGCTGCCATTGATCTCCTCGCTTGCAGTGAAGGTAGTGGCCTAGGTCTGGTAGGTGGAAGAGTGAGGACCTGTCCGCTGCAACAATACTGTATCAAGAAAGAACTGTCCGACCCTTCCTCTACTTCTCTACTCTCTATATATTTAACTCTCATCTCCTCTAAACCAAGTCGCCCTGACTACTGGAAAAATAAGGAAATAAAGCAGAGCAAGTCAAAGGCTCTGCATGCAAGCTAAATATGACCCCCTTTTTTGATTTTGGAATAGTTTTTTACCTTTCTGTTTGACTATCTTTTCCTTGTCTTCAGAATGGCTTTTCTTGCTGTTTGGAAAAGCTTTCCCTTTTCTGACTGCCTTAAGCCGCTCCATACTGCTGTGTGATTTTTTATTAACAAAAATCACTACTGCCACATCATACCAGCGCTGGATTAAGTATTTCTGTGGGAGGATGAACCTGCTGTCAAGTGACCTCCTCACTGCTGGCAACATATTGAAGACAAACCCTCTGCCTGATCTGCTGCCCAGAATTGCAGCCAGCAGCTGTATAGCCCTGTACGGCCCACCCTGTTACTGTACGGCCTACCTGCGGCCTGTATGGCCTATCTGTGGTTGTATGGCCCTGCTGTGCTGCTGTACGACTGCCTACGTGAGATGTACAGCCCAGATCTGCCTCTGTATGGCCCTCCTGCTGCGGTTCGACCCTCCAGAAATTAACTCTGGCTGTTAGGTATTCTTCACACATACACAACAAACTTTCTGCCCTTCAAAATGAGCTTTTCATTAAGAATGATTCCAAGCTTAGAAGGGCTCCCAACTGGGAAATCTGCCCACTGAAGGAAAAAAAAAATTACAGCAAGAACTTGGCTGAAAAACCCTGTTGAAGACAAACCCTCTGCCTGATCTGCTGCCCAGAATTGCAGCCAGCAGCTGTACGGCCCACCCTGCTACTGTAAGGCGTACCTGTGGCCTCTATGGCCCATCTGCGGCTGTAGGGCCCTGCTGTGCTGCTGTACAACTGCCTACGTGGGCTGTACAGCCCAGAGCTGCCGCTGTAGGGCCCTCCTGCTGCTGTTCGACCCTCCAGAAATTAACTCTGGCTGCTGGGTATTCTTCCTCTTGCTGCCCTCTTATTTTCTCCTCCTCCAGACTGAGCAAAAAGCCCTTCTCTTGGTCTCACCGAGAGTCACTGACACTCAGACACTTGTGTTGCTGCCATGTGTTTTCTCCTTTCACCTTGGCTTCCTTTTATAACATTGAGTTGAATCCCTAACCCTAATCTCCAAAGTGATTGACGGTTGAGATTAGATCTCACCTCACTTGAGATCAACGGTTGAGATGAAGTCTAAATCACTGATGTAATTAAATTACATTTTATTAAACTTTTCCTAACTCAATAATTAAAAAGTCATTCACTTTAATAATTCCTTTAATTAAAGTGAATTTCCAAAGTTTTTGAAAGGTCCTTTGGATGACTTTCACACGTCCGGCACTAGACCTGTGCAGAAGTACCTGTTCGAGCTACAATCATCAGCATTCCCACTTAGCGAGGAAGGTACTTCTCGAAGAGCCACTTGGAACTGGTTTTCCCTTCGGTCTTGACACAATGTCCCACACTTCATCCCGCACCATGGCATCCTGATATACCTGCTGATCTGCTGCTTCTTCAATGACGTTACTCATTAGTGCCATAAAGTTTGGAAACTTCTTTTGAGGCTTGCTCTTCCTAAATGTGCTCCCGGGAGCCTTAACATGCTCCCGAGCATACTTCAATGTTTGCGTAAACCACTTGGGTCTCCTTACAGAGTTGAAAGGTGCTAATTCCTCCTCCCTACCTGAAGTCTGACTCCTTGAACTGGATGCTGTTTAGTGTAGCTCATCCTTCAGAGCCTCCTGCTCCTCGTCCTCTGTCACTGGTAGTGGGCCATGTGACTTCCTAGAAACCAAACTCTCCTCGAACTTAACGTCTCTTCTCACAACTGTCTTCCTCTGCACTGGAATGAAGATCCTGTAAGCCTTTGAAGTATCTTTGTACCCCACAAATATGCCCTTCTCACCCGAGGGCTCCAACTTCGTCCTCTTCGCCACAGGCACATGGATGTATACTGGACAACCAAAGATCCATAAATGTCCTATCTCTGACTTCACTCCTGTGAATGCTTCCTCAGGTGTCTTGTCCCCCAATATCCTGTGAGGACTCATGTTCTGCACATATATTGCTGTGTTACATGCCTTTGCAAAAAGGAACATAGGCAAATCCTGGTAATGTATCATAGCCTTGGAAGAACCGATGATGGACCGGTTCTCTCTCCTTAACCCCATTTTGTCGAGGGTTGTACGAGACTATCAAATCCCTCTTGTTGATGACTGTAGCTCAGACATGTATTTCTACAAGGAGTGTCTAACTTGTGGAAATCATCATTTAATGACTCCTATGCTTTTTGGGAGTTCACTTTATTAATTAATTAATAAAGTGAACGCCTTTTTATAAAGTGAGTTTAATTTAATAAAGTGCCTAAGTTTTGGCACTAGTGACTTAAAAGTTAAATTAAATGTGAGCCATTGATCTAACGAGACAGTGAGATTTGATCTCGTCCGTTGAGATTAGGGATTTGGACCAACTCAATGTTATAAAACGATAGCAAAGGGAAGAGTAGAGAGACACATTGATTATTCACAGTGAGTGAGTAATTTGGCGAGGAGAGAACAGGGCAGCAACAACTGCACATGAATCAAGGTAGCATGTAGATCGAGGCAACCACAAATCAAGGCAGCACATAGATCGAGGCAGCACACACAGGTCTGTAAAACAGATCCGTACAATTGTACAGATATGTACGAACAACCTCAACAGATCAACAACACGTAGATCAAGGCACTGTGATTTATCAGGTTTGTAGGGTGTTTGTTGTTTTCTTTCTCAGAGCCATTTTCCCGAGTACGAGAGCTCTTGTAAGTTTCAAAGTTATTTTGAATGAAGAACTGATCTTGAAGAGCAGAAAAATAATTGTCCATGTGTGATTTTTCTTTTCTAGTTTTCCGCTGCAATGTTAAATAATTCTAGTAGTGTAAATCAGATCTGATCTTATTTATCTAGTTGTTGGTTTTAAGAAATTAACATGGTATTAGAGCTATTGCTCTAAGAGAAAAATAGATCCACAATTGTTGAGTGCAAAATTTTCAGATTCAGAGGTCTCAACAACAGTGTGCTTGAAGGGCTAAGCACAGGAAAAGCATTTCAGCTAGCAGTCTCAGGTTCGAGGACATGCTTGATGGGGTTTCAAATTTCTTTCCATGGAAGGAAAGAATCACTTTGCTCTTGGAAGAGAAAGACTTATGGGAGAATGTAGATAAGGTCCTTCTAGAGCCAGTGGATCTTGCAGAAAAGGCAGCGCAGGAGAAGGACATAAAGGCACAAAGGGTGATTCTAGATGCTGTAAAAGATCACCTGATCATGCATGTAGCAGAAAAGACCAAAGCAAAGGACTTGTTTGATGCCCAAGTTGGTCTCTTTCAGAGTGATCACCCGAACTGAAAAATGGTCTTGAAGAACAAGCTTAGAGATTGCTAGATGAGCAAATTCGACAATGTTACCAGTTACCTTATGAAGGATCACAAAGATCAGTGATCAACTTGCAGGTGTTGGAGAGAAGATCTTGGATGCAGAGCTAGTGAATGTAGCTTTGACCGGGTTCACAAAGTCATGAGAACCGTTCGTAAAGGGGATTTGTGCACGGGAGAACATCCCAGACTAGCAGAGATTATGGGATGACTGCATTCAAAAGGAGACTCGAGAGCAGTCCAGAGCCAACAAGTAGGGAGGAGGTGAGGAAAACTTGGCCCTCATCACCAAGGCTAAGAAAGGCAAAGGTAAAATCAAGAAAGGTAATAGTCAGGGAGAGGGACAACAATCTGGATAGAAGAGGGACTTGAGCAAGCTCAAGTGCTACATTTGTCACAAGAACGGTCACTACGCTTCTCAGTGTCCAGAGAAGGAGAAAAGCAAAGGGAAGGCACAACAAGTAGCAACCACAACAAAGACTCAATTGAGTGAACTTGCAACGAAGTTGGAGAGAGATTTCTCTCTAGTTTCCTGCCTTTTGACCATCACTATTGCTAGGAGTGTTTGGTATTTGGATAGTGGTATCTCTCGCCACATGACGAAAGCTCGAGAGATGTTCAACGGATTATCAGAGGAAGACTCAGAGCTACATGTAGAGCTTGGCAATGATTCCAAGTATGCAGCGAGGGGTCATGGGACAGTTTAGTTTCAACTTGAGTCAGGAGGAACCTTTGATGCAGTTACCTTCCATAGGGGGTAGGTGTTCATCTGCCCAGAGGGAGCCAGTCCCGACACTGCCGTGAAGATTGTAGTTGGGGAAGGGAGCTTTTGCAGGCTTTAGGGCAATCCTGTTCAGGCATTGGTGCACAACAGTGAGAGCCTGTGCGAGCTGTGGCACATGGGACATCTACATCACAGAGCACTACCCATACCGAGGAAGATGGTCACCAGGCTTCTAGACTTTAGTCTGGAAAAACAAGGGGTGTGTAGAGGTTGTGCTCTTGGCAAAAATGTCAAGGCTTCATTTCCTAGCAGTAAGACTCGATCCAAAGGGATTTTGGATCTGATACATTTTGATGTTTGCGGGCCTTTGTTAGTTGCTTTGGTGTAGGGTGCATCTTATTATGCAACCATCATTGATGTTTTTTCCGGGAAGACCTAGATCTACTTCACGAGAACCAAGGATGAGGTTTTCAGTTGGTTCAAAGAGTTCAAAGCTCAGGTGGAGAACTTGACAGGGAAGAAGATCAAGGTGTTGAGGACAGACAATGAGGGTGTGTATACCTCCAATGAGTTCAAAGATTTCTGCAAGAAGGCAGGGATCAAGAGGGAGAAGACAATGGCCTACAACCCACAACGGAATGGAGTTGCAGAGAGGAAGAATTGGTCTATTATCAGTGTAGTGAAGGCCATGATCCATGATCAGAGTCTGCCCATGTCTCTGTCGGCTGAAGCATGCAACATAGTTGTGTACTTGCAGAATAGGAGCCCTCACACGATACTGGAAGACAAGACCCCAGAGGAAGCATTCATAGGTGTGAGCCCTGAGATAGGACATCTTAGGATTTTTGGTTGTTTAGTCTACATCCACATTCTTGTGGAGAAGATGACAAAGTTGGAGTCCTCAAGTCAGAAGGGCATCCTAGTAGGATACAATGAGGATTCAAAGGCTTACAGAGTCTTTTTTCCATATCAGCGAAAGACGATGGTGAGACAAGATGTCAAGTTCGAAGAGAACTTGGCATCAAGGAAATCTCATGAGATTCCTACAGTTGCAGAGGATACACAACATGTGGATCTTAAGGATGAGTAGAGCGGAGAGACTTCTAGTGCAAGGGGCTAGCCTTCGGGGGAGGAGCAGTTGGCTCCCTCAATGTCAGCTAGGAGGCCCAGGTGGTTTGAGAAGACTTTGAGAGATGCTCAAGAGCACGTTGAGGCTCCCAAAGACCACATTCAGGGAGCGCAGACCTCCGCAGAGGTTTTCGACTTATATGGCTTTGATGACCAACATCATAGACTCAGAGCCTTCCAACTTTGAGGAAGCATCCAACCAACAGGTTTGGAGAGATTCCCTGGTGGAGGAGCATAACTCCATCACAAAGAATGATGTTTGGGAGATTGTACCGAGACTAGTAGGAAAGTCAGAGGTGACCTCCAGATGGTTGTACAAGATCAAGCATGCAGTAGATGGTAGCGTGGAGAAGTACAAGGCGCAATTCGTGGTTCAAGGATTCTCTCAAAAAGAGGGAGTAGACTACGTGGAGACTTTTGCTCCTGAAGCCAAATACTCCTTGTAATACCCCAAGGCCGAGCCCCGATTATAATTATGGATGTAACATGTTTTGTAGGTTGGTGAGCCAAGTATTTATAAGCTGGTAGGCTTATGTGTTTATTAGGCCAGAGAGCTTAGATGTCAAAGGCCAAGAGCCTGTTTTGTACATGTAAATATTCATATTATTAATATAAACAACATCGCTGCGTGTAGACCTACCATGAAGAAAGAGTATGGGGGACTAAACTCCACTAGACTGGGTAAGGGAGTGGGGCTGAGAGACTAGGAAAAGGGGCTAAGCTTGAGTGCTTAACCCAAGGGAATATTATAATGTATTTCCTTAGATTACTAAAGTTTGGGGAAATAAACCTAGTTATCCTAAGTTCCGTTGGGAGGAGGAACAGGTTCCAAGTGGTGAGGTACGTGCTCCTGGAGAGCCAAGTGTCACCCAGGACGCATGCAGATTTATGTGGGAATTTCCACCATTATGGGGGTTCACGAACCATTCTGGCCATCTTTCCTAAGGAGTTCTCTCTCAGCATTTGGACCAGGTGAGCCATCTGTTGCCCGATTCACTCACGCACTGAGCAGGCACGTAGTCGGCCAATTCCGCCATTGTTGAACCCTTTACCTTCGTGAACCTGTGTAAATTGCTGAGCTGTCCCTTGCCTTACGAGATTTTGCTATTGTGGTTACCTGATTGACTTAAGGGTTGGTTTGAAGAGACTGGTTGTCAGGCCTGTGGGAAACTCTCCCAGGTGGGAGATTGTGGATAGAAGAAGCAGGTTGTCGACTTGGTTGAAAACTTAAGAATCTTTGGATGCCCTGTTTACTTTCACATTCCCAAGGACAAAAGGAATAAATTAGAACCCTTAGGAAAGAAGGGCATATTCGTGGGATATAGTGAATCATCCAAAGCCTATAGAATCTATATCTCGAAACAACATAAGATTAAAGTCAGCAGAGACGTGACCTTCAATGAAAAGATGGCTTTCAAGAAATCCATAGAAGAAACTATAGAAGAAGAAGAGTATGAAGAGCCTATTGAAGAAGGCACATGTCTTTCAAAAAATCAAAATGAAGAAAAAGAACAACTTGATCATCCGATGCAACCATGTGAGACCATTGATTCAGACACTGTACCCAAGACCAAGAAACGACCAGCTTGGCTTGAAGCTACCCTACAAGAAGCATAAAGACTCAAGGCCCCAAGTGGGACCTTCAGAAAAAGTAAGAAGCCCAAAAGATTATCCAGCTATGTAGCATGTATGACAAAGCTTCTAGTCAAAGAACCTACCACGTTTGAAGAGGCAGTTCAGAAGAAACAATGGAAAGAAGCCATGACAGAAGAACACCAGTCCATCATGAAAAATGATGTATGGGAAATTGTGCCTAGACCTAAAGAAAAATCAGTAGTAACATCAAAATGGGTATATAAGGTCAAACATGCAGCAGACGGAAGCGTGGACAAATATAAAGCAAGGTTCGTAGCCAGAGGGTTTTCCCAGAAGGAGGGAGAGGACCATGACGAAGCATTTGCTCCGGTTGCCAGATATACTTCCATTAGAGCTATCGTGTCTCTTGTCGCTTCCATGGGATGGAGTTTACATGAGATGGATGTAAAGACAACTTTCCTCAATGGAGCAATCGAAGAAGAAGTATACATTGAACAACCTCAAGGGTTTGAAGTACATTCCAGAGACACTCATGTTTCCAGACTAAAGAAAGCTTTATATGGACTCAAGCAAGCTCCAAGAGCTTGGTATGCCAGAATAGATAGCTACCTAATGAGACTTGGTTTCTCCAAAAGTCATGCAGATCCAAATCTTTACTACAAAGTCGTGAACAATGCACCTGT
>ML834399.1:21974-36243 GCA_009831015.1 Picea engelmannii
CTCATTTTTATAATATAGAAATTTTGTTTCCTTTCTGTGTAGCAGTACTACTTGACCCTTGAGGGCATGGTTAGTTTTGGTCTTATGCTTTGGTCATGTTCTTTTGTATGGTATTATACAAAGTTGATTCTTTTCTTTAATATATTTATATATCTAGGATGATTTGGATATGTGACATTGCCATACTGGTAAATTCCGGTGTTTCATGCAGTTCTGAATCCGCAGTTGTTCACACTGATTTTTATTTGGGTTGTAATCTGACTTTTGTTAGTCTAATTGTGTGTCTCAAAGAAAGTGCAACTTTGCTAATTGGAAAGGTTGTAACTTGAATTGTGTAGTGTGTTTTCAGTATGAGGTTGTAGTACCCTAGGTTCTCATGTTTAGTTGGTTCTAAATCTTTGTGTAATGGAACAGTTGGCTCTCAATACACTGAAAATGGAGTCCGACAATGCTCAACTCGAATGCAGTGCCGCAGATGAGCGGGCAAAGATGCTTGCCTCTGAAGTCATTAGTTTAGAAGAAAAGGTAATCACTTGCCATTTTGGTTTTATTTCTGTGATTGTGTTCTGGTTTTATTCCCATGTACCTTTCCCTGGTTCTTACAGAAAAGATGTGAACCCATGTCTATATTTGAGATTGCATATTGTAGTCTAATTTGCATATGTTTGAACGGATTTGACTCTTATTGGTAGTTGGGAATAATAGCTACAGTGTTGTTAATAGAATAGTTTAGAACAACAGATGAACATGAACTTTTACTGTCAGTGTAAATATGGAACAGTATTTTCAGCAATCAATGAAAGATACTGTCTAAACGAATTACTTTCAACCCACTTGATAAATAATGTGTAATATTAGTGTATTATTATAATAAGAATAGTCTTTTGGTAAATGCTTCATATATTACATCAGAGAACAAAAAAATACATCAGGATTCTAGGTAATTGCATGTGGACCACAGGAATGCCAGGAAAATCCCAGCCTACATAAGCTAAAAAGGCTGACATATGAGCTTGGGACTCTAGGAATATTTTGTCGAGTTTATGCAGTATTACACATTATCTATCAAGTGGGTTGAAACTTGAAAGTGAAACTGAAAGTAATTCTTTATCGAGTAGGTTCCTTTCTAATGGGGGTAATTCATTTTCTACCAATGCAAGATTACCTACTTTAGAATGGAAGTTACTTTACACTTCCTTTCGAAAATTACACAACTGAAGGATTAATCCTGAATATTAGTGTCTTGCTTCCTATTTTATATCAGAGTTACACAGAAGAAAAGATGGGAAAAATAGGAGAGAGAAAAGATATACTTATATATCATCCCATACTTCAAATGTTTCTTTTCCATACGTGAAAGATGAGAGAGAGAGGTTACATAACGTCATTTTTGTTTATTTAATTATCACCTAAGTACTTTATTAATAACTTAATGCACTACCATTAAGTTAATATAACATAAGTACATAAAGTACTAGATGACTATTGGTTAATTAATTACATTAACATTTTAAACAGAAGGGATTTGCGTCTTATGTTTCTCTCTTGTTCTTGAAGGTTTGTAATGCTTGGCAAGGAATATGTGAGTGTTTTGGTCTGTAATTGTTTTCTATCTTCTGGTATGTTTTTGGGACATTGTAATTGCTTACCTTTGAAATGACTTAGACAGGCACTCAGGTTAAGATCAAATGAGTTGAAGTTGGAGAGACAACTTGAGACGTTAAATGGGGAACTTGCTTCCACTAGGTATTGCTTCAATTTTAGGATATTCCAATTTAGTTATTATTTTATTTGCTCTATATATTTCTTGCAGTGAACAGCATTATCTAATAAATATTGATACTTGTTCAAGATTTCAATAAGTTTATATTTGTTGTGCGATTTGGAAGTTATTCAGCACAGAATGTTAGAATTCTAATATTTGAAAAGTGATACACATTCTCTTCAATGTCTAGTTTGTAGGTTTCAACTTTTGATAAAGATCTCAAGCATTCCTTTTATTTTCTTTTGGACAATATCTCCAATAATCACATCTGAAAAACATTATACTGACAGTATTCTACTAGTCTCTAATTCCCTGTAGCCATTGTACTATCACATTGCAACCATTTTGTCAATTTGATAATAGTGTAGTACAACTTACCTAAGCAGCATTCTACGTGGCTAGCTTGAGAAGTCTGGCAGTGGGTGGTGAAAATAAACTGTCTATGTTTGATAATTTCATCTTCTAAAATCTCATCCAGTGTTTGGACGCTCGATGGCACTAGCTGTAGGCTATGAGGAGCTCACCTAAGATCTGCTTGTAGAGTGCATGCGAAAAATCTGGGCCCTTCCTATAGGTTTACATTGCATTGTCTGTGTTAACTTATGTGAAAGTTCAGGCTCATTTCATTGAGCTTGTGAATAATCAAATGATATTTACCTTTAGAGATGTTATGGTTTCTGTCATTGAATGTGCTGCATATATAATCAGATCAACAATATAATGATTTTTTTTGTTAAGATTCACAACTGAAAGCATGAGCATTGAATGGAATCAAAGACCAATCCAAATTCTGCAATAACTGAGTTGTTGAAATTTTGAGAGAATGCCTTTGATTGCAAATTCAGAAATTTCACCTTGACCTTGAGGTTTCCCGGATCTATTTCCTGTGAATTTTTGGCCTTAAGTCTGAATCTGAAATTTACAGCAGCAATTCACAAGGCAGCCCAATAAAATAAATACCAAACATGTGTACTTCAATACCACAGATTTTTAGCTCTTAGGGCACACTTTCCAAGCATGTAACAGATCTGAAAATACTTTATTACGGCGGATTAAACATCAGCAAATCTGCTACTTTGTCTTCTAGATATGTTTTAAATCGCTTGACAATTTCTGCCCAATGTTATGTCAAAGCAATATGCATAACTGGTGCTGGAATCTATTCAATCATAAATATAACATAAGCTGAAATTCAAATCTGCAGGTACACAACATTCATCTGCCGGAACACTGATATATATATATTCAAGATGAAGTGCATGTCCATACCAACAGTTCAATACAAGCTGGTACAATTCAATCTTTCCAAACCCTTGCTAAGGAGGCCATAAGAAAACCCTAGCCACCAACTCCTCCTAGCTAGGAAGCACTCCCAACCAAAGTTGGTCACACAACCAAAGATCCTCAACAAGCTAGCACACACACTGGCAAGTCCACCCTTGATTCTTCATCACGTTAGTTTCACACAAACTCTTTTCCACATTAGTGCTCATCTTCCTTAGGACTAACAAACCCTACCCAACTTGCATCACGGAAGTACAGGGATTATAAAACAACTCTAGCACTAGCCTTCAAGTCTACATGTCCATTCTAGGGTTTAAGACTTCAATTCTTTCATCAACACAATCACCAAGACCTCCATGGAATATCAAGAGTACAATAAACAAGTCTTCTTCCAAGCAAGGTATCACTCTAAGCTCAAGACTCATTAGGTTAGGCTTTTCATGTCTTCTCTAGGGTTGAAACCCTAGTGCTACCTCCTCTTCACTACAAGAGCCACGACTTCTACAAGACAAAACATCAACTTCTCATGCACCATGTTCTCCTTTAGGGTTTTCTTGCATAGCACAAAACCTAGCGTCATTTTGCACATCACAAGAGTGCACTATCCAAGAACATACAAGAGTGCGCTACACGAGAGATGCACAAGTGCTCATGAAAGAAAGAAATGCTTCAAAATGATTTGGGGGAAGGTTGTCGAACTTTGCATGAATATCAAAAACTTGAGAAATAAGGTTTTAGGTGGAGGTGGAAAAGTCGCCTGGTAACGCTTGAAAGTACCAAAAAGAAACTTAGCATCATCAACAATGTTGGAGATAGCCCATATAGGCATAGGGCTTGGCCTACTTGAAGGAAGAGTAACTGGTGCAGATGGGAAGTCATCATCATCATCATTGATTAATGGAGTGGAATTGACAAGAGCATTGACATCTGCAACATGAGGACTAGATAAGCCACCGATGAGAACATCCTCAATAGCAACATGAGGAATGGATGAGCCAGTAACAAGAATGTTTCCATATGTAACATGAGCCACTGATAAGATTATCCTGAAGAAGTGAAGAAACATCCACAATAGGAAGGTTGGATGGGTCATCTATAGAGTCCTTAGTAGCCACAGGTGACATGACTCTAGCTAAATACTGTAGAAGTAATACTTGGGAGAGTGCTTGTAGAAGTAGGAAGAGGATCAATGTCATACCGTGAAGGAGAAGGGTCCAATAAGACATGGCAGGAGTCATCTAAAAGAGGTCTTCCATAGTGATGAGAAGAGGCATGATCTACAGAAGCATGCCAAGAACCATTTGAAGAATATTCTAAAAGAAGTAATGGGAGAGATCCTAGTGGAAAATTGTGAGTATGAACCTCGTCAAAAGTAGCCTCTCTATATCCAACAACCTAGTGAGTGGTGGGATCAGATAGGTGGTATCTTTGAAAGGATTCACTGTAGTTAGCCAGAGTGGAGCATGATTTAGAAGATGTTCATATGTTTTTCCTTTCATTAGGAGTATGGGACCATTCACGAGATCTAAAGATTATGAAAAGAAAAACAGATGCTTTGTTTCCAGACCATTTTTCATATGGAGTCATACTTTAAACAACATGAGTCAAGGTTTGATTGATGATATGGGGCACACAAACCATTGCCTACCCCTAGATTGAAAGTTTCATCTTCATGGATTGAAACATGTAGTGAGCCATCTCCATGATAGCCCTATTCTTCTGTTCAACTACTCCACTTTGTTGTGGAATATAAGGAACAATTATCCGCTGAGAGTTGCTGTGTGAAGTGAGAAATGATTGGAAAGCCTTGTTGGTATTCACTTCCTCCATCAATCCTAATACACTTAGTCTTCCTCTTGCTTTGATTATCCACTAGAGTTTTGAATTCCTTAAACTTCCCAAACACCTCATCCTTGGATTTGATGGTGTATAGCCAAAGAAATCGGGAAAAATCATTAGTAAAGGTGAGGAAACACTTGACTCCCTTGAGAGAATTGATGGCCATGGGGCTACAAATGTCACTATGAGTCAGCTCAAGAGGCTGAGAAGCTCGCCTTGCTTTGTCCTTAGGAAAGGATTCTTGATGATGTTTGCCCATCATATACCCTTCACAAACACCATGGGTGGTTCTATTTGTGGAAGGTTGTCTGCCAGATGTAGATGACTCATATGTCATAAAGATCCAAAGTTGGTATGATCGAGACACTAGTGCCATAACAAACTGGTGTCATCAGCATTGGCCACCATAGTAAGAAACCCTTTCCGCTTCAAAGGAGTCTTCTCCAATTTGTACATATGATTGGATTCATTGCAATACCTTGAGGTGACCACGTTAAAGCCATCACTCATGTCCTTTACAACACATTGATCTAGCTAGAGTTCTGCCTTTCTATTGGTGTGTGTAATGTGGTAAATGTTAAGTTTTGGTACCTTTGGAAGTGGTCCCCTAGTGTTATTGATGTGCCTAACTCTAAAGGGGAAAAAGTACCCCTCCCTCACTTTACTTTATGTTATAAAGTCAAAGTGACTTTATGAACTCATTAATGATAAAGTGACTTAGGAAACTTAAGTAAAGGGGGAGATTTAATCTCCACACTTGATCTTTGAAAGCTAAGATTTAATCCTAGCCTTTGACTCCTAGGTTACCCTAATGAGATAACAAAAGCAAAAGAGAAGAGGAAAGTGGGGTGCATTTTGTTCACTTTGAGAGGAAGTAAAGAGAAGTGAAGAGAAGAGGAGAGAGGTTTTTGGAGACAAAGAGGAAGGGTGCACTCAAGGAAGAGGGCGCACTTGCCGAAGAGGGCACACTAGCTGAAGAAGGGCGTGGATTCCAAGGAGATGGTACATCACATTTATTGCATTGAGCTGGGCACACATTCCAAGGAAGAGGGCACGACTTTCAAGGAGGAATTTGGGCTGCTAACTCAGAGATAAGTTGGCTTTCATTTAAGCTCAGATTCTCAGCTGTAATTTTTCCTTTAAAAGCTCCATAATATAATTTCCTCTTCACTGGTTTTCCCCTTGGGGGTTTTTCTAGGGTCATGTTGATAAAAAATCATTGAGTAAAATTCTGTGGTGTGCATGTTTATGATCAGCATTTAAAGTGTAAAGATCAGAGGTGTATTTCATGTTTTTGATGACTGTTGAAAGAAGTATTTAGGAATAAATTGCACAAGAGAGCACAAGAGAGCTGGAATAAATTGCAGACAGTGAACATAATTTTTTAACTCACCTTGACAGCAGTTTTCTTTGGTCATTTTTCATCAGTTGGCAGCCATGTCAGTTGGAGGGTTGAGGGTGGAGGATAGGCTAGTAGGAGCTGGTAATTGGTCTCCATGGAAGGCTAGGATAGTTTTAATTTTGGAGGAGGGTAAGCTATGGGACATTGTGGAAAATCCTGTGGTCCCTCCAATAGATGCAGTGCTCTTGGCAGAGTTTAGTAAGAGAAACATCAAGGCCAAGAGGACTATCCTAGATGCAGTCAAAGACCATATAATTCTTCATGTGTCTGGTAGGGACTTTGCATTTCAGATGTGGCAGTCCTTGTGTAGCCTTTACCAGAGCCCAAACCAAAACCGGAAGATGGTGCTCTAGGACAAATTGAGGGGCACTAAGATGACTAAGACTGATATGGTCGCCTCATTCCTTAAGAGGTTTTCACAGATACGTGATGAGTTGGCAGTTGCGGGGGAGGTAGTGGATCCAGTAGAGTTGGTGAGGACAACCTTAAATGGTTTCTCCAAACCATGGGAGTCCTTTGTATGAGGCATTGTAGCCAGAGAGCATATTCCTATGTGGGGGAGGCTATGGGATGACTTTGTACAGAAGGAGCTCAGGATTGGCTCATGATCTTCTAGTCAGCAACGTGGTGGGGATGATGGTGAGGATCTTGCTCTTTTTGCAAAGGGCAAGAAGAAGACCAAGAAAGGTCCCAAGGGTGGGTCCAAGCAGCAACAGAAGGGAGGTGAGCAGAAGAGGGATATGAGCAAAGTTAAATGCTTTGCTCGTAACAAGATGGGACACTATGCTGGACAATGTCCCAACAGAAAGAAGTAGGGTGGTACAACAACATCAACTGAGGAGGATGAGTTCACCTCTCAGTTTGAGAGGGAGATTTCCTTGCTTGTCAATCTGTCTACAGTTGAGACACCATCCAGTCTATGGTACATAGACAGTGGAGCATCCAGTCATATGTCTGATGTTAGAGATCACTTTCCCGATCTTACAGAGTCAGGGATAAAATTGGAGATAGTGTTTGGGAATAACACCATAGTCAGGGCGACTGGGCATGGCACAATTTCCTTTCAGAGGGAGTTGAGGCCACCCATGGTGTTCATAGACGTCTTGTATGTCCTTGGGCTGAAGAAGAACCTGATATCAGTTTCCACCATTAAGTATAGGGGATTTGAGGTGTCTTTCTGAGGTAGTCAGGTCCTCATTCACCCTAAGGGGTCCAATATCACATCAACCAGAGTGATTGGGACTCGTGAGGGGAAATTGTACAGACTCATCTTTCATCCATTTCATGCTTTGGCTTGTAGCAACAACAACAGTGAGTTGTGTGAGTTGTGGCATAGGAGGATGGCTCACTTGCATCATGGAGCTCTGAGGGTGTTGAGAGAGATAGTGGTAGGATTGCCACAGTTTGACATTGAGCATCAGGAGGTTTGCAGGGGGTGTGCTCTTGGGAAGTACACCAAGACTGTCTTTCCGAGCAGTGATAGTAGATTAGTTGGGATAACAGGACCATGTCATCAATTTAAGGCTCTTGTGGAGAACCAGACAGGGAGAAAGATCGAGGTCTTGAGGTTGGACAATGGGGGTGAGTATACCTCCACAGAGTTTAGAGATTTCTGCATCTAGGAGGGTATTAGGAGACAACTGACCATTCCTTACAACCCCCAGTAGAATGGGGTTGCTGAGAGGAAGAACATGGCTATTGTTGGTGCAACAAGATCTATGTTGCATGATCGGGGGTTACCATTTTTCTTATGGGCTGAGGTTTGCAGTACTGCAGTGTATCTGCAGAACATGAGTCCACATAGAGCTCTGGGGAGCAAGACTCCCGAGGAGGCATTCACTGGGAGGAGGCCAGATGTTGGACACCTTCACATATTTGGGTGTTTGACTTTTTCTCATGTCCCTTCTAAGAAGAGGACAAAGTTGGATCCCTCAACGGAGAAGGTGATCGTGGTTGGATACAACGAGGCCTCAAAGGCCTTTCGAATCTACATACCAACACTGAGGAGAGTTGTTGTGAGGAGAGATGTTAGATTCGAGGAGAATAGAGCCTTCCAGAGATCTTGTGAGTTGAGAGACAAAGTTGAGGAGGTCCCACAGATACAAGATGATGCATCACAAGGGAAATAGCCTCAGGTGTCCAGTACACCGAGTTCAAGGGTGACTAGTCCACCCAACACAACTACATGATCACAGGTGTCTGGTACATAGACCATAGGTGCACGTGCTTCAAGATCTCAGACTTCAATGGTGAGATCTATGGATGAGACTGAGGGGCATGAGGGAACTGCTCCACAGGAGGTTACTTCAGGGAAGAAGAAATTGAGATGGTTTCGGGAGACCTTAAAGGAAGCCAAGGAGTATGTTGGTGAGCCCAAGAAGTTGATGAGAGAGAGCAGAGCACCAGAGAGGTTTGGTTCCTACTTGGCCATGGTGACTAGCAGGTCTGGAGAGATGCCATGCAGGAGGAGTATGATTCCATTATGCAGAATGATGTGTGGGAGGTGGTGCCTAGACCAAAGGGGAAGTCAGTGGTGACTTCTAGGTGGTTGTACAAGATTAAGTATGCTGCAGATGGTAGCATTGAGAAACACAAGGCTCGATTTGTGGTGAGAGGATTCTCTCAGGTTGAAGGGATTGACTATGATGAGACATTTGCACCAGTTGCGAGATATACTTTCCTTGGGATTATTATGGCCATTGCAACAGAGATGAGTTGGAAGATCCATCATATCGATGTGAAGACAAAATTTCTGAATGGTCTTATAGAGGAGGAGGTATACATTGAGCAACCACAGGGGTTCGAGGTGTTTGGGAGAGAGTCCCACGTGTGCCTCTTGAAAAAGGCACTGTATGGTCAGAGAGAGAGAGAGAGAGGCCCAAATTCTACAATAATTCTTTCTCTCTTGTCACAAAGAAAGAGAGAGAGGCCCAAATTCTACAATAATTCTCTCTCTTGTCACACAGAGAGAGAGAGGCCCAAATTCTACAATAATTTTCTCTCTTGTCACAGAGAGAGGGAGAGGCCCAAATTCTACAATAATTCTCTCTCTCTTGTCACCGAGAGAGAGAGAGAGAGAGAGAGAGAGAGAGAGAGAGAGAGAGCTCATAAAAGAAAGAAATGCCAATCAAAAGGGAAGACCACAAATGATGTTATACAAATGAGAGTTGTGGTGTATTTATACACAACTAAAGTAGGGCGCTACCCCCAAGAGAGGTTATTTAGCCTATTTGTACAAGTTTGTCTTGGTTGGCTTTTACCACTCCCTAGTATTATAATAAATGATAATAAATGATCGAAGGATGACTTTGGCCATGATTTTAAATACATTAATGATGCATACAAATGTGCCATAGCTACATGTGAAGAATACATACCTAGTCACAAGTGTGTAGTGAAACAAGTGTGCTACACAAGAGATGCACAAGTGCTCATAAAAGAAAGAAATGCCAATCACAAGAGAATGCCAAAGATACAGGTGCCCTTAGGCATAAAGCTTCTTTATAAGAGAGATCAAGAAGATCACAAGATGATGTTATACAAATGAGAGTTGTTGTGTAGTTACACATAACTCAAGTAGGGTGCTGTCCCCAAGAAGGGTTATTGAGCCCATGTGTACAAGTTTGAGTTGGTCAGCCTTAACCTCTCCCTAGTATTACAATAAATGATAATAAATGATCAAAGGATGGCCTTAGCCATGATTACAAATACACTATTGATACATATGACTGTGCTGTAGCTACACGTGAAAATTACACCCATAATTCTGACATTTTCATGGTAATTAACTGAAAACATTTTGTTTTTTACCTCGTAGACGACATAGTTCTAGTTTGGAGAAGGAGCGCGCAGATTTACGGTCTACTATTGATGCATTGCAAGAAGGTATACAAATTGAAGCCCTGCAAGTTTTTAGTCTCTTTGCATTTTATTGTCAGAGATAATTCGTGTTTTGATAAGTTACCAGATGGGATGTCTTCTATATGATTATTAATTTGCATGTATTTATATGACAACAGAGAAAAAGTTATTGCAGTCTAAGCTTCGAAAGACAGCTGCGAATGATAGTTTTGATGTACGCTCAACTTCGAAAAATTCAAGAGATTTAAAGGATGCATGTACTTCAACAGAAGATATTGGTAGGCTCCTGCTTCATGTTTCATTTTATTTTTGTTACTCCTGTTTCTGTCAATGTACACAAAATGTCTTTCTTTTCTCAAAATTTTCTTATGGACTCTCAAGAAAAGATGAAAAAGGTTTTGCTATACTTCATTTGGGTTATTTCAATATCCTTTTTGAATCCTAGTTTTCTTTTGATTCTATGTTGAATACTGCTAATTTTTTTCAGGCATCGAAGTATTAAATTTTCCAGCTATGGGCGGCTTATTTTTGGCTAGACAGGATGATGTCCCCACAAGAATACCTACAACACAGGCATTTTTACAACCTATTAATGTTCAGGAAGTGTCAGATGTTCAATCAGGAGGTGCCACATCTTCCACAAGCTTCAATTTGTCATCCTTTACTGAAGTTACAAACAGTCTGAATTCAGACCAGAGAACCCATCTGCTGGATCTGCCCACTGGGATCCCCAGTGATCAACAGAGAATGGTTGATAACATCAACTCTTTGATTGAAGAGGTATGGGTAGATCTTTTGCTTATATAATCAACTTGTTTATATTAGGTTTATAATACTCCTCATGGAGGATCCAGAAAGAAAGAAGAAATATAGAAATAAATTATATTAATGTCCACTAGTGACCAAAGACAGGTCAGTGGGACTCGAGCGTACATCCAGTATCAATAACGAAATAGGTAGTGCTTAGGAAATCTCCTATCTAAAAATTGACCAAAACATTGCAGAAATGCATGTAAACAGTAAAACTAAGTTACCTGCAATGTCTGCCAGAGGTGCCTGAGACATTGTTCAGCATAATGGATACTGAAATGGAGGGGTTATGTTGGGGATATGGCTCTGAAACGTTTCAGGGCCATATCAGATTCTGGAAATGGCGTTTCTGGGCCGTTTCAAGCACATTTCATCAACATTTCAGTATTTCAGAAATGTATCCAGCCAAAAAAACCCATATTTTGGCCCCGAAAACATGATTGTTTTTTGAAAATCTTAAAAATACCTAAAGGGAAGCATCATGGTCTGTTAGCATAAAATATATGATTAATCATTATTGAAAATCAATGTCTTGATCTTGACATGCTGTCCTGCTGTTTGTCTGATTGTTTAATTTTCTCTTACATATTTGCAAATCTAGTCCGAGTTAGAAAAAATTGTACCTGTTCTGTTCTTTAAATCTTAAAGATCATTTGTTCACCATCTGCTTGCTTAATGCATCTAACAGCACAAATTTTCCTCTCCATGGATGAGGCAAATGCCATCTTCCTTGGCTCATGATCGTAATCTTCCTTGGGATATCTGTAATACATGTTGTGTTGATTGTAATTTCTAATACTGGGCATGCTATACATACAGAAAAAAGGTAGTTCTTCCTTTTTGGTTCCTTTCCTTTCCCAAAATACATATCTGGTAGTTATCTTTGCATGTTTGAAAGCAATCCTGATAAGTATTGTCGGAAAACATTATTTAAAAAGCACTGCTTAGTCATAAGCAATGCCTGGTATTTTTTTATGTCTCATGCATATATATATAGCCATCTTCCTTGTCTCATGATCCTAATCTTCCTTGGGATATCAGTAATACATGTTGTGTTGATCCTAATTTCTAATTTAAGGCATGCTATACATACAGAAAAAGGCAGGTCTTCCTTTTTGGTTCCTTTCCATTCCCAATATACATATCTGGTAGTTATCTTTGCATGTTTGAGAGCAATCCTGATAAGTATTGTCAGAAAACATTATTTAAAAAACACTGCTCAGTGATAAGCAATGCCTGGTAATTTTTTATGTCTCATGCATATATATATATATATATAGATGGAAAATACTTTGTGTGTGTGTGTACACACACACACACAAATTATTTGCCACACACACACAAAGTATTTGCCATCTCCTCACCATATCTTATCTGGCATTTTCTGAAACTTTGCTGTTTCTGTTTTCCCTTGTATCTGTATCAATTTCAGTGCAACTTAGATGTGAAAATGAGGATGAACCCTCAATCGTGCAGAGAGAACATTCCATAAAATTCTTATTTTTGCCTTTGCACTTTAAGATGCTTGAAATTTAAGGCTTCACCGATAGCATTGTTTTTTTTTAGCAAAGTAAGGATGCAGCTACCATATTACATCGTAAGAAAAACATTACTCACATTGACATGTGATGATGCCACCAATGCATGAGAATCAAGAAGAGAGTGCAAAACTGCATAACTTTATTAAGTTAAACAAATAGAAAAGCAATTGGTTTAATTCTTCTGTAGTTTAAACATTAAGATATTATTTCTTTTATTCAAGCAATATTCAAAGATTTTTAATTCAAGTACCATGCAAAAAAAGAATGCTTTTGAACTTTCTTATTTTAGTAAGTTGTCATATGGATGCAGTTGGCATTGGAAAAAGAATCACTTGCAAGGGCTCTAAGAACAGAATCGGCAGAAGCTTCCATGCTAAGGGTAAGTAATGTAATAAAAGTGGTTGATCTGTTCATCAGGACAGGGAAGCAAGTTCTAAAAGATAATGGTTCTTGAACATCTTAAGGCTTGGTTCAATAATTAAGCAGTTTAGCATGCTTCATCGTGGAATGTTATTTTAGTTCTCTTAATTTGCATCGTAAACACGGAACAAGTTCCTGTATGATTATTCTATGGGAATTATGTGACCAGAGATGACGAGAATGCATTTTTATTTTGCAATTTTGCAATCTCTTTTGGGTGGAAAAATTAGAATGTGTGAAAAAAGTTTGTTTCTATGATCATACATAGCTGTTCTATTGATCAAATTTTACTTAATTATGCAGGCTTCAAACCGGGAGTTCTCTCAGAAATTGGAGGTGCAAACTCAAAGACTGGAGCTTCTGATCTCCCAGAACATGGCCCATGAAGGTCGCTTGGTGGGGCCAAGGAATTTTGACAATATGCATGAAGAAATAGAGTATGTGGATGAAGGGGATGAGGTATGCACTGGAAAGCACATTTGTATTTTTGTGTTATGTCAAGGTCTACTTGCAACACGCCAGCGGTTAACCTAAATACCCATTCTTTTTGAAAGTAAAAACTTCGGAAAGCAATGATTAGATTAACATTAGAATATTTGTCTGTTTTCTGTTTGAATGGGTAGGTTATAGACTTAACATAGGATAATTTATTAATGTCTGATAAATGACCACAAAAGTGGGTCAATGGGACTGAAAAGGACATTCAGAAACTAGATTACAATGCAGGAGTGCAAAAGTAGCTCCTAGATTGATGCTAAAATCAGAAAAAACAAATCTCATAACCAACGACAAAATATCTAGCTATTAAAGCTACTCAAGCTATTAAAAAAACATAAGGAGTAAAGAGTGGGTACACAAAAATATGAGAGGATGTTGATGCTAAGAAGAGGCCAGAGTGTCACAAGCAAACAAAGCTGATAAAGACACTTGAAGCTGATCAAAAGAGATGGTGCCAAGAAGGGCTGGAGCCAACTGTCAAGGACAAGTATGGGGAGCGAGAGACAATCTCCCCATCAGAGTCATCAGTGACTCTAAATCACCAATGCACTAGTGGATGATCTCCTCTGTGGTGTAAGCAGTCCTTGAAATATAGTTCTCATGAGAAAGTCCTTTGAATAGTGTTTTCTACAATATAGAAACCAATGAACATCCATTCTTCCATACATTACATATTTCTTTTTGAAGTTTGCACCCTTTAAGCAAATTCCTTGGTGATATTCTCCACTTTTCAGTCATGTTTTTCCCATGATCCTTAGATGTCTTGTATATTAAAAGTATAGGATTGTACATCCAAGTCCACTCCCTTCATCACAGATATATATCCATCCCTTCCCTGAAAAACCAATC
>ML834400.1:9881-29255 GCA_009831015.1 Picea engelmannii
ATTTTTTTTTCCGAGGGTTGTAGTTTCTGGTTTCAAAAGAAATAAATTTTAGTTCAAGGATGGGAAAATTCAGACTTATGCCCATCAACATATTTGTCTTAGGTCTTATTTGTTGTTCTTCAACTATTTCGGTGAGGTAGTTAATATGCAAGTCCTGAAAGTGTTATCTTCCCATGAAGCTAAGGGTCTGGTGTTGTTTTGTGATTCCATAAGAAGGAATATTTTGGTCATTAGTGAGTGTCAGTTAACAATTAGATATTGATCCAACTAGACCAGTTGCTACATTGGAGATAACCATTAATTACTTTGTTGATCGAATGTTTTTGAGTTTGACCTTCACATTGACAAGGAGAATCAAGGTCTAGTTTAGTGGGCATGTTTGGTTTTTAGTATTACATGTTTCCTACACAAATTACACTCAGAACTGTGTATTAACTTATTTTTTCTATCGGTTCTTTGACTAATATGTGAAGATAGGGCTCCTTTAGTGAACAACCTTGGGGCTAGTCTGCTTTGTTCTTATTGTTTTCTCTTTTTCTTGATATGAAAAGAACATTTTAATAACATTTTTCCATGTTTTTACCACGTTGGTGATATGCATCATCTGAATTTTAAAAATATTTGGAAATAACAACATCTTCAAATTTTCATTCAGGCATTATAACATAATTTAATATTATTTCTGCAATGTGATTGTTGCTTGTTTTTTCCCTGGAAGTTTATTATTGTTGACTTATTTATGGTTTGTGGTTTTTGTATTCCAGTTTTCTTATCCCCACTGGGTAGGAAGACAATTATCATGGATCATCTTGAGGTAAGTTGGCGAGGAAAGGGATAATCAATAGGCTTCTTAGACCAGTTGGCAATGGACATTCATGCCAGCAATCTAAAGATGCATAGCCAACATGTCTGACATGAAGTAAAAGAAAGCATGTGTTTTGGTCAGATAAAGATTCATCCAGACGCTAGCTTTCTCAAGGGCATACTGAGAGTATCAACCTTTAGCAGTGGGAAATTAACCTTTAGCAATGGGAAATTTTCTCATGGGAAACCAATTACTTGTATAAATATGTATAGAAAAATAATTATTGTAAAACCCTTCATTATATTGAAAGGCATAGAAATTGATTTTGGGATCATGGTTAAACCCTGATTAGTTGGGAGGTTTTTATCTTCTGAAAGTTGTTATCTGCATTTCATATGGAAACATTGGCAAGATAAGAATGGAGAAAATAATACTAGATAATTTAGCCAAAGGGCCTTCTCTTATGGAACGTACCATGAATGCCACTTCTTGGCTGAAAATGGCATCAATGAGTTACCAATGGAATTTTTGTACTACTTTTTCAACAGTGCTATAATAATGCTACAAATTCAAGTTTCAATTGCCATCCTGAAATTTTATAAGCAATAGTTGTTTAAGGCAACTGTTGTTTTGTTAAAATTAATTTATTTGATCAGTAATACTATTTCCTTATTATGCTTTCTTCATCTATAAGTAAGCATGTTTGTGTATTTGTCTGTCTTGTCAAATTTTAATCCTCAAAATACATGAACTGCCTTGTCTGTTTATATCTATATTATAGAGAGGGTGACTCCAATTTCTACTCTGTTTCTATTTTCACAGATTATCATGAAAACTGTTGTCTTGTATGGAGTTCTTTAAAGTTTAAACTTAAAAAGATTCAAATCTCTCTATGAAACTTTTAACTGATGCATGGGTTTTGTGATGAGAGGCCCATTCGACACCCCAATATGGCACAGATTGTCATGAGTGACCAAATGCAACACTGACCTCATGTCGGCTTATAAAATATAAAAAAAATATAGTTTAAAAAAAAGCCTTTATATTCATGAGAATATACATGTTACAACCTATCAAAAGGCCTATACAGGCTCCTTGCCAAAACCAAATCTATTATGATAAAATCCTACATAGTTTCTTTTATACATATCAACCACTATTCATAAATATACTTTACTGGAAATTATGTCTCTTCAGATCAGTGCATACAATTGTTTTTTGGTTAATCATGAAACTCAGAAACGAAATTTCATCGCATCGGTTTCTTGTTGGGTATATGTTATATTATTTGCATGTGTGTGTGTGTGGACGGGTCAGGTTCAACAATTACGTTTGAGGATCCCTCTAGTAGTGCTATTTGTGTCATGTGTGTCAGGCGCTTCCTAGGGGGGGCCAAGTATGGCCCCCCTTGGTTACGCGCAACGTTCGGGGCAACACCCCGAAATTTGTTTTTGGGCGGTTTTTGCTATTTTTAGCAGATTTTTCTATTTTTAGCAGTTTTCTAAATTAATCCTGGATTAGGGGATTAGGGTTTTGTTATCTATAGAATACCTAATAAAATTGTGTATATTGTATGGTGAATGGTGAAATTCGATATAATGAAAATAAGAAAGGTTTTTCCCTGGTTGAGGGTTTCCGGTATAAATCTCTGTGTACAATGTGTATGAGCCATTGATTAAATTATGTTTTGCTTAAGAATCTATATGAATTGCTTTACTTCACAGGTTTAAAACTTATATGTTGTATCAGAGCTCGTTTTTGGCTTTAGAGGGACGCCTTTGTTACTGAGGGCTTGGTTCGTTCTTGATAGATCAAGTTTATCTTGGGTCTATGATAAACCTGGGTTTAGTGGGAGATTTTGTAGTGGATATTCAAGTGTAGAAAGAGGAATGGCGAGTTCTTCTAGAATCGAGATAGAGAAGTTCAACGGTAAAAACTTTGAGCTATGGAAGCTCAATATGGAGGACCTTCTTGTAGACAAAGAACAATGGATCGTTGTGGATCCTGGTACACAGCCTACTAGTACGCAACCTACTGGCGCAGAGTCGACTGGTACACAACCTACTAGTACACCATCTACTGGTATGTCAAAGGAAGATTGGGAGAAGTTGGACATAAGAGCAAGGAGTATTGTTTGACTTTGCCTATAAAATTCAGTGTTTTTGAATGTCCCGTAAGAATCTACAACCAAGGAACTATAGGATAAGTTAGGGAATTTGTATCAATCAAAGTCCTTGGTAAACAAGTTGTTTCTTTGAAAGAAGTTGTATCATCTTAGGATGGAAGATGGAGATTCAGTGACAGAACATCTAAATGCCTTTAATACTCTGGTAAGTCAACTTGTCTATGTTAATATTACGATTGCAGAAGAAGATAAGTGTATTACTTTGCTATGTTATTTGCCAGACTCTTGGGATAATCTAGTTGTAGCAATTGGTAGTACCACTCAATCTACATTGAAGTATGAGGATGTAGTTGCATCCTTGTTATATGAAGAGATGAGGTGGAAAAGAATGTATGGCCATAACACAAATGCTTTATTTGTAAGAGGGCATACCCAAGACAGGAATCCTGGCAAGTCTTCGGGGGGGAGACCTAAATCTATAGGTATATCTATGTCTCCAGGAAAATCTTTGAGGAAATGTTAGAAGTGTGGTAAAACAGGGCATTATAAGAAAGATTGCAAGTCTAAGAAGGTTGATAAACTAAAGGGATCTGATAGTACCTCTTCCCCAGAGGAAAAAACCTCCACTGAAAAAGGAGGTGATGTTTACCTGGCATCTACTGGTACACATGCAGACCGTGATGTATGGTTGATCGACTCAGGTGCATCATACCATATGACTCTTCACAGGGAGTGGTTCTTTGAATATGAAAAATACGATGGTGGTGATGTATTCCTAGGAGATGACTCGACAACCAAAATCTTGGGACGTCGAAGGGTTAAGTTGTTGCTAAAAGATGGAAGGATTAGAACTCTCCCTGGGGTTATGCACATTACAAAACTAGCCAGGAGCCTAATATCCGTAATCAAGTTGGATGATGCAGGAGTGGATACTGTATTTGGAAAGGGCACTTGCAAGATGGTACGAGGAGCAATGGTGTTGATGAGGGAAGTTCGGTGTGGAACTCTGTACAAGTTGTTGGGAAACACTTATACTAATGGGTGTAACAATTATGTTGTCCTTGAGAAGAAAAATAAATAAGACAAGACCAATATTGTCGCTGAAAATAAGACCATGTTGCAGCATCAAAGACTGGGGCATATTGGAGAAAAGGGATTTCAAACACTACACGGTAAAGGCATGGTTGAAGGTATGTCTAATTGCACTCTGGATTTTGATTTCTGTGAACATTGAATATATGGTAAACAAAATCGAGTAAGATTCCCATCTGGTGCTACAAGAGTAAAGGGGATCTTAGAATTGATACACAATGATATGTCTAGACCTGTGCATGTTCCATCACAAGGTAAGTCTGTGTATTATGTTTCATTCATAGATGATTTCTCAAGGTACACATGGATTTATTTTCTTAGAAATAAATCTGAGGTATTTGATAAATTTAAAGAGTTTAAGGCTCTGGTAGAAAATCAGACAGAGAATAAAATAAAGGTATTGAGAACAGATAATGGTGGAGAATTCTACGGAAATGAATTCGAAGAATTCTCTAAGAAGTGCAGTATAGAAAGGTAGAAGACTACTCCATACACTCCTCAACAGAATGGATTTGTAGAAAGGATGAACAAGACACTGATGGAAAAATCAAGGACCATGCTCAGCGGTGCCGAGTTAGGACAAGAATTTTGGGCAGAGGCAGTGGGTACAACATGTTACCTAGTAAATCAATCACCTTCATCAACATTGGATGACAAAACTACACACGAGGTATGGACTGAAAAGAAACCCTCTCTTCAACATCTTAGAGTGTTTGGTTGTGATGCTTATGTACATGTTCTAAAGGAAAATAGGAGTAAGTTGGATAAAAAAGTTGAAAAGTGTATCTTTATTGGTTATAAAGATGGTGTGAAAGGTTATAAGCTTTGGAACCCAGAAACTAAGAAGACTGTTTACAATCGGGATGTTTTTTTTAGAGAGGTAAAAGATGTGTCCAAACAGGAATTCCTACCAAGGAAAGAGGAACCTGAGAAAATAGAGCTAGAGTTGGACGATGCAAAATATGAATCATCTGAAGAAGATGAAGCAGAAGAAGAAGAAGAAGAAGAAGAAGAAACTCATACCCCAATATTGAAGAGATCAGTGAGAGAAAGAAGGCAACTGGAAAGGTATCGTCCACCTGATTTCCGTTCCAATTTTTCTTTATCTATTACTGATGATGATCCCAAAACTGTCAGGGAAGCAGTGAAATCAGAGGATAGTAAACTCTGGAAGAAGGACATGGTTGAAGAAATGGATGCCTTGGATAAGAATGAGGCATGGGATATAGTTGAGTTGCCAGTTGGAAGAAAATATGTTGGTAGAAAATGGTTGTTTAAGAGGAAGTTTAATGCAGAAGGAAACGTGGAGAAATACAAAGCTTGGTTAGTAGAAAAAGGTTATTCCTAGGTAGAGGGAATTGACTTTGGTGAGATTTTTTCTCCTGTTGCTAAATTAACTTCTATTAGATTTCTTTTATATATTGATGTTTCTTTTGATCTTGAAGTGGAACAGATGGATGTGAAGACAACATTCCTACATGGGGATCTGGAAGAAGAAATCTACATGAAGCAACCGGAAGGCTTTGTAGTAAAGGGAAAGAAAGAGATGGTATGTAAGCTAAATAAGTCACTATATGGTCTGAAGAAATCACCTAGGATGTGGTACCAAAAGTTTGACACATACATCCTTGGATTGGGATTTGTGAGAAGCAGGGCTGATCACTGAGTATATTCCAAGAAGGTTGGTAATCACTTCATTTATGTAGTGTTGTATGTTAATGACATGTTGTTGGTAGGAAATAACACAGATGTTATCAAGAAGGTGAAGTTGTAGCTATCCTCCAAATTTGACATGAAGGATATCGGTGCTGCTAACTCCATTATGGGAATGGAAATTAAAAGAGATCGTGCAAACATGAAACTATGGTTGAATCAGAGAAAATATGTTGAGACGATATTGCAGAGGTTTAATATGCATGGAAGTAAACCGGTCAAGGTTCCTATTCCTATATGTATAAAGTTATCTGCAGATTAGTGTCCCAAGACACATGAAGAAGAAGAGGACATGTCCCATGTTCCATATGCCAGTGCAGTTGGCAGTTTGATGTATGCAATGGTCTGTACTAGACCAGACATTGCACATACAGTGGGATTTTTGAGCAGGTATATGTTAAAACTAGGGAAGGAGCATTGGACAACAGTAAAGAGGGTCTTCAGGTATTTGTGTGGCACTACCAATTATGGAATGTGCTACCAATGAATACCAGGATTGGATAGAGTGGTGGAAATACATGGCTTTGTTGATGCAGACTGGGCAAGAGATATGGATTGCGGAAGATCTACAAGTGGGTATGTGTTTAACCTATTTGGAGGCGCAATCAGTTGGATGAACAAAAGACAGGTTGTAGTGGCACTCTCAACTACAGAAGTTGAATACATGGCAACCACTCATGCAAGAAAGGACGCAATATGGTTACAAAGATTGTGTTCAGGTATTGGGTTGGTACAACAAGCAGTCAGATTAGATTGTGTCAGTCAGAGTGCAATATTCCTGGCAAAGAACCCTGCTTATCATTCGAAGACAAAGCATATTGATGTTCAATATCACTTTGTGAGAGACATGGTTGAGGAAAAGAAGGTGTTGTTGGAAAAGGTTGACACTTTGAATAATGTTGCAGATTTATTGACAAAGTCTATGAGCACAGAAAATTTCTCCTGGTGTAGAGTAACAATGGGCATTGTTGCCCTGGATTGTTGACTATATAACCCTGTGGACCCCTAGATACAAAGAAAACAACAAGTGGGAGAATGTTGGGTATATGTTATATTCTTTGCATGTGTGTGTGGGGGTGTCAGGTTCAACAACCGCGTCAGGTTCAACAACTACGTATATGTTATATTTTAGTGGATTTTGCTATTTTTAGTGGTTTTCTAAATTAATCCTGGATTAAGGGATTAGGGTTTTGGTATCTACAGAATACCTAAAAACATTGTATATATTGTATGGTGAATGGTGAAATTTGATATAATGAAAATAAGAAAGTTTTTTCCCCGGTTGAGGGTTTCTGGTATAAATCTCGGTGTACAATGTGTATGAGCGATTGATTAAATTTTGTTTTGCTTAAGAATCTATATGCATTGCTTTACTTCACAGGTTTAAAACTTACATTTCTAATCCATCATAGAACTTGTAGAAACTGAAAGCACCATTTTGTATTTCAAGGGCTTCCTTGCATAACTTGTCAGCTTTTGTATTAATCTCCCTAAGGATGTGGTGGAAAGACAATCACTCAATGGACTGGAAAGCAAGCTTGATTTCTCTCATTACTGAAGACAGTCTAGTATTTTTTATGTTGACTTTTCCTTGAGCCCAATCAATCATCAGTTTTGAGTCCCCCATCACCTGCAACTTGCGAAGTTCCTTCTTTTTAGTGGTTTCAAGAAGGATCCATAATGCTATTAACTCTATTTGGTTATTTGTCCCTCCACCCGCTACATGTCTTATGTAAATATAGTGATTCTGGTTATATTGAAAGGCATAGAAATTGATTGTGGTATCATGGTTAAACCTTGATTAGTTGGGAGGTTTTTATCTTCTGAAAGTTGTTATTTACATTTCATATGGAAACATTGGAAAGATAAGAATGGAGAAAATAATACTAGATAATTTTGCCGAAGGGCCTTCTCTTATGGAACGTACCGTGAATGCCACTTCTTGGCTGAAAATGGCGTCAATGAGTTACCATTGGAATTTTTGTACTACTTTTTCAACAGTGCTATAACAATGCTACAAATTCAAGTTTCAATTGCCATCCTGAAATTTTATAAGCAGTAGCCATTTCAGGCAACTGTTGGTTTGCTAAAATTAATTTCTTTGATCAGTAATACTATTTCCTTATTATGCTTTCTTCATCTATAAGTAAGCATGTTTGTGTATTTGTCTGTCTTGTGAAATTTTAATCCTCAAAGTACATGAACTGTATTGTCTGTTTATATCTATATTATAGAGAGGGTTGACTCCAATTTCTACTATGTTTCTATTTTCACAGATTATCATGAAAACTGTTGTCTTGTATGGAGTTCTTTAAAGTTTAAACTTAAAAAGAGTCAAAGATCTTTATGAAAATTTTAACTGATGCATGGGTTTTGTACTGAGAGGCCCATTCGACACCCCAGTATGGCACAGATTGTCATGAGTGACCAAATGTAACACTGACCTCAAGTCGGCTCATAACATATACAAAAAATATAGTTTAAAAAGAGATCCTTTATATTCATGAGAATATACATGTTACAACCTATCAAAAGGCCTGTACAAAATCCTTGCCAAAACCAAATATGTTCTGACAAAATCCTATATAGCTGCTTTTATACATATCAACCACTATTCATAAATATACTTTACTGGCAATTATCTCTCTTCAGATCAGTGCATACAATTTTTTTTTGGTTAATCATGAAACTTAGAAACAAAATTTCAACTCTTCAGATCAGTGCATGCAAAAAAATTTGGTTAACCATGAAACTCATAAACGGAATTTCATTGCATCGGTTTCTAGTCCATAATAGAACTTGTAGAAACCGAAAGAACCATTTTGTAGTTCAAGGGAATCCTTGGATAACTTGTCAGCTTTTGTGTTAAGCTCCTTCAGGATGTGGTGGAAAGATAGTCACTCAAAGGACTGGAAAGCAAGCTTAATCTCTCTCATTACTGAAGCCAGTCTGGTATTTTTGATGTTGACTTTTCCTTGAGCCCAATCAATCATCCGTTTTGAGTCCCCCGTCACTTGTAGCTTGCGAAGGTCCTTCCTTTTAGTGGTTTCAATAAGGATCCATAATGCTATTAACTCTATTTGGTTATTTGTCCCTCCACCCGTTGCATGTCTTATGTAAATATAGTGTTTCTGGTTGATAAATAAAACCACACCTACTTCGCATTTGGATGGGTGGCCTTGAGAGGCCCCGTCGAAATAGCCCCAAGTAATACCGAAATCCAGAGATGGGAAGATTCGACTCTTTTGTCTTTGTTCTTTCGGGATAACTTTGAATTATGCTGCTTGACTTAAAGTGATAGTCGTTGTAACCTCTGGGGGAACTATTTTTTCTTTAAATATGGTTGAGTTGCGAGCCCACCATAAATTAGATACCATTAAGTTGGGCATGCCCACGTAAATGGAGACATATCTATCCATAAACCAGTTTCTTAGGCAATCCTCAAGACTGCCACTGTTCCAATCCGATTTGGTGCAAGCTTGTCTTTTACAATCTCTGAAACTTTCCCCGCATAAGGGCATGAAAAAAATATGCGAGTCATAGATTCCTCTTCATATTTGCAAAGCACACAACAGTTAGGGCTGATCCTATTAGAATAATAGGTGTTCTTGTTTCACTGTAGACAATATATCAATATTTTCACCTAGTCATAGGCACAAATTCCACCCCGAGCACCTTAACCTTGACAGACATAATAATTCCATAATCAAACCCTAGAACCAATAGCCAACCAAGGTAGTGTACCTCTCTCCAAAGATAGTGTACCTAGCAAAAAGTCTAAACCGTAACCAAGCAGAAAGTCCATCCATAACCAAAGACCAAGTCACCACTACAACAGGTGTAACGCTCCTCCAGTCATGCACACTACTTGTCCTTATGCAGTTGTGAGAGCGAGTGTGTCAAATGAGCTCTAGCGTCCTCTTATTTTTAGTCCTCCAAGTGACCTAACTGGGTCGAATTCTACTTCTGGAGGATAGTAATTTTATATAAATTATTATCTTGAGCTAACTTGTCTTCTAAGGTTATTTCCTAACTTTTTAGGGTTTCTCTTGCTTCTCGGAATATTCTAGACTCGTCAAAGGCTACACATAGAGGTTAAAACCTTCCGCAACTACCATATTATCGACACTCCCTCCTATCTAGGGAGGTATTAAAGGCAATGGTCTTAAGCACAAACAAATCATTCAACCGATATCATCATCATAGCCACATCGACTATCTCATGATCAAATCATGAGCACCATCATCACTATCCAACTAAATAGTTTCCATGGAAAACAGAGCAATGCCATCTAATAGAACACACGTGTATCTATTCATAGTAGTATACAACTACTATACAGTAGTACACAACCACTCCTAGGAGCACACAACTACTAACCAGTGACACATGCTCACTACCAGTGGATCACATCCCCCACAATAGCATACAATTACTGTCCAGAGACATACAATCTCTACAACAATCATATCATCTGATATCAACCTGCATAAACAATATCATGATACAAACTGAGTCATCTGGGCCATTCTTCCACTCACATTTGCGATATCTGGAAGATCATTTGCGCTCGAAAAGTTAAATGTCATCCATGAGATATCTAGACTATTCTTCTCAAGCATATAAGAATAATTGTTCCCGATTTCTGAACTTGGACCATTCAACCTAACTGGTCCATTCTTTCGGCACTAATCACAGTGCAACCTGGAGAGAATGAGTCTGCCCTAGGGAATGATTGTCCCTGATTGCTAAACTTGGACCATTCAACCTAATTGGGCCATTCTTCCATCACTAATCACAGTGCAACTTGGAGAGAATGAGTCTTCCCTAGGGAATGACTGTCTGGACCATTTCCTACGTCGGAAATGACTTGCACGAACCTCCTACATCAAAAAATTCGTCGAAACTGCTCACAACTGTGAACTTCGAAAGAATGACTGCCCAGAGAGGTGAACCATTTTGCTTGACCACTTCTCAAAGTGACTTTCAAGAAGAATGACTATCCTAGAACATTCCCCCACACTGGCCACAAGGGGAATCATTGTCTATGGTACATCAACAATCTATCGACCATTTTCGTTACGAAGATGACTGTCCATTCTGGACCATTTTACAAACTGAAAAAATGAATGTCCATCAGAAATCTTGGACCACTTTTCGGACTAGAATGTGACTACCCAACCTGGACCATTTTCCAAACTGGAAAATGAATGCCCATATATCAATAACATATCAATGCTCCCTCCCAACCTAGGAGTAATTACTTACCTTTCCAATAAGGAAATCATCTCCACAAGTGCTAGCTTGTCCCTTAAGTAAGCAAACTTTTCATCTTGGAGAGAGGCTTTACTAAAATATCTTCTATATGCTCATCTCTGAAGATATACTGGAGAACCACTTCTCCCCTCTAGACTCTATCACGGAGAAAATAATACTTGATCTCAATGTGATTCTACCTGTCATGCAACACCAGGTTCTCTGAAAGCTTCACACAACTTTGATTATCACAATATATCACGATCGAATCCAACACATGATCAGACAGTCCTGAAACCAGCTTACAGAGCCACACTGCTTCCATACAAGCATAACAAGCTACAATAAATTATGCTTCTGCAGTGCTAAGTGAAGCAGACTTATGTTTCCTGTTATCCCATGATATCATGGAAAAGCTCAAACTGAAACATATCCAAGAAGCACTTATTTTGTTATCTACACTCCCTGCTCAATCTGAATCGTTAAATCCATGCAGTTGTATATCACAACTCAAACGTCCCACAAAGACATTTCAAGGCATGTTTTGCAATTATTCAATTCTCATGGCTAGGTTCCATTTGGAACTATTTTCATAGTAAAGAAAATATCCGACTGAGTATTCTCCAATACATCAATGAGCCATTCAATTTTTTATACAAGGATGGGTCTACTGGATCAGAGTCTCTCAACTTCTTCATATTTGTCGTCATGGGATTTTTCCATGGATTTGCAATCCATTATCCCAGACTTTTGAAGAACCATTTCAATACACTTCCTCTATCACAAGCTTTTTTCACCATGCTTCTACTATACATGAGAGGCTCTGCACCAAGTTGCTTGAATCCATACAAGGTCTTCTTCCATCTGCATACAAGAGTCTCTTTCTGGTATACCTCAAACCCTTGAGGTTTCTCTACATATGCTTCTTCCTCAATTTCTCTATTGGAAAGAACAATGTTTTACCTCTAACTGATGTAAACTCCAATCCATGGATACTGCAAGAGACATAATAGCTTAGATAGAGGTATATCTGGTTTACTGGAACAAGTTGTCATCATAGTTTTCTCCCTCCTTCTGGGACAACCCTCTAGTTATGAATCTCGCCTTGTATCTATCAATGCTTCCATTCATAAGTATTTTTCACAATTTCTCACATACATTGTTCTTCATCACAACTTCCTTCCTTTTCTTCTGCTTGATTGCTTCTAGTGGGTTCAAACCATGCTGGTAGTCTTATGATTCTCAGTATAATAACTGGTTCAATTGGTTGTTCTGGATTTTCTTTCCTTCTTGGAATCTTCGCGTTCTTCAACTTTGGGGTCCATAGAGTCTTCTATTGATTCCATGCCCTTCCTTCCTGAAGATTCCAACTTCTTCCTTCTATCATAGGATAACCAAGGATACTCAAAGCTTCTTTTCAAATGGCTGCTAGAAGAACATGGATATATACTTCATAGTCTTCACGGATTCTTCTTCAATAGATCATATCATTAGGGAATTTCTCCCTTCTAATCCTGACTTCATGCTTAAATGAACAATATGCATGCTCTTCTTTTGGAATTTTGCAATCAGCTCCCTCCATCTGAGAGAGTCCATGCTTCTGTCTGCATCCTTATTTATTTGATTACTCGCTTCTTTCTATTCTGAGTCCTTCCAAGTTTCCTCAAGTTTGATTATGATTGCGGTTCATCTGGTAGTTGTTACTTACATGAATTGTCACCAAAGGTTGTCAACATACTTCATCCTCTTCAGATACATTGTTTGACTAGTAGTCATTGTAATGGAAATCCTTATCTTGTTATTCTTCCATAGGTGTTGTTTCATTGACACTGACCATCTTATCTTCGAAGAAATAGATACACATGATATGCAAATGAACTATGTGAACATGGTATGTACAAGGACTAGGTTACAAAAGAATATTGTTACCTTGACTAGAAGAAAAAGTATGATTCATCCTGCTTGACTTTCTTTCAGGGTTCCTTTTCTTTGGAAACTGTTGCTTCGCGTGTTTCCTTCCTTTTAATTCAAGACACGGGTTCTTGTAGTGACCATATTTTCAACAGTTGAAGCATTGTATTTTTGACATATCCTTTTCTTGATTTGGTTTCTTCCTTGAGCCAAACTTCTTCTTATTCCTAAATTTCTTGAACTTTGTTGTGTAGGCTTGATCATCATCTTTATTTTGGGATTTCTCTTTTTCTCTAATCCTTGATTCTTCTTGTGCACAACAAGTCCAAAGTTCTTCAAATGTGGGATACTCTGTTCTTATGTTCATTCTTGCAGCATATGCATCCCATGTCTTGGGAAGGCCATTAAGTACTATATTTACTAGTTCCCTTTCTAAAATTATTTCCTCAATAACTTGCATTTTATCTCTTAATTGAGAGATTCTTACAAAGTATGATGTTATGGTGTCATCATCATTCATTTTAAGATCACGGAGCTCATTCTTTAGACTCATTACTTGTCCAATATTTCCGAATGAGAAGAGCTTAGTTAGAGCATCATACATCTTCTTAGATGAGTCACGATGAGAAATGTAGGGTATTAAATGGTACTTTATAGAGTCCACTATGATACTCATAGCATTGGTTTCATTGTCCTTGAACTTCTCCATAACTGCAACCTTCTGAGGTTCCTTCTCTTTTCCTGCTTCAAACCATGGTTCCATGATCTTCCCTTTCACGATATCCAACACTTTATTCTTGGCGAGGATGAGGTCAATCCTTGTTTTCCATGCTCTGAAGTTAGAAGCCCCTTCTAACTTGTTTTATGACTTCATAGAGTAAGTCATGACTGGTTTGACTTGGTCAACCTTTGACTTTGACCAAAAACTCAAACTTGATGCCTTGGATTGCTAAGAGTACTAGGAGGTGTGCTAGGATAGGGTGCACTAGGTTATTCAAGAATTAGGTCAAGCGCTTCACTTAAGGTGTCTTAACACGAGGGTTAGGGTTTTGTTGTTGCAACAAAACTTTCATTGCAACTGCAACTGCAACTGAGAAAATCCACCCAATCTACCTTCTAGTGGTTAGACTTTTTGAAGATAGTGTGGGCCCATAACTTGTTAGAATAATAGATGTGCTCATTTCACCGTAGACAAAATCTCAATATTGTCACCCAACCATAGGCACAAATGCCATCCTCGAGCACCTTAACCTTGACAGAAAGAATAATTTTTGAAGCAAACCCTAGAACAAATAGACAACCAAGGTAGTGTACCTCTCTCTAGAGCTAGTGTACCTAGCAGAAATTCCAAACCATAACCAAGAAAAAAGTCCATCCATAACCAAAGACCAAGTCACCACTATAGCAACTGCAGCTCTCCTCCAGTGATGTGCACTACTTGTTCTTATGCAGTTGTGAGAGTGAGTGTGTCAAATGAGCTTTATTGCTCTCTTATTTATAGTCCTCCAAGTGACCTAACTGGGCCAACTTCTACTTCTCGAGAATAATAATTTAATATAAATTATTATCTTGAGCCGACTTGTCTTCTAAGGCTATTTCCTAACCTTCTATGGTTTCTCTTACTTCCCGAAATATTCTAGACTCGTCAAAGGTTACACGTAGAGGTTAATACCTCCCGCAACTATCGTAATATCAACATATCCACCCCCACTTGAGGCCATTGTCCCATGTTAATGGCTTGTTCTATAAGGCTAACCAAAGAGTGACATTGCATCTAAGGGGGGATTTGGTTTTCCATAAGGGCTTCCACCACCACTAGGGTGGTGCCATCCATCTGTCTTTGAACCAAGGTTTGTAGCCAAGATTGGTGGTAAAAGACCCATCCCTTGGGTTCATAGACCAACACAGAGTATCCTTGAATACATTGTCAATAACAATGTGATTTTCACACAACAGAGAAATGAAAGAGTCCCACTCTTCCGCCAGATTATCAGGGAGCCCCAGAAGGTCAAGTATTTCCAACCCGGTCTACCCCTTGGTTGAGGAACCCTGGATACATGCATCAGATAAGGAGAGAATATTAGCTCCACGTAATTGTTGAACCAAAGGATCTAAGAGTCTGTAGAAATTGCCAGCCCCTAGCCATGGGTCCTCTCCTATTCAGATATGACAACCATTCCCAATTCTCCAAACCGTCCATGTTCCTACCAAAAGAAAGGCTTCCACCAAGGATTTCCAAACTATGGAGCCTTTTGAAGATTTACTCGGAGCATGAAACCACTCCACGATGGAAAGGCTCGCTAGATACTTCAAGCACATCACTCTGAACCAAAGAGAATTACCTTGGGTTAGGCACCATAAATTCTAACCGGCTAAGGCTCGAGCGAAAAAGTGTATATCCTTTAGACCCCACCCTCCAAACTCCTTCAGGGAAGCAATAACAGACCAACTAGCAAGGTGAACAACACCAGGGGTGCTTTGACCAACCCACAATTACTTAAAACATAACCTTTGAATCTTATCCAGAATGCCTTTGGGGATGGTCGTTGTTAGCACTCAGTTTGCACCGTTTAAATTTTGGTGTTTGGCTAATGGCAGGGCCGCCACCAAAAGCATTGCATTCTCGTAGCACCCATTTTTGTAGCGCATATCATTATTTTCACATAGGCTAAGAAGTTGGGTTGGTGGTGTTAACATTTACAAATTTTCCATGATTTTTGTAAAAAATTTAGATCTCGTGTGTTCTCAGGTTATATATGTTTCCATGGAAAACCATGAGGTTCTTTTAAAGGTTTTTACAAAAATATTGATCTCCAATGTGCCATATGTCCAAGTAGCCGAAAAATAGTCCAATGTGCCATATGTCCAAGTAGCCGAAAATTAGTACTCAAAGTCTTAATATTCTCATTTGGCCAATCTCCAATATGCCATATGTCCAAGTAGCCAAGTACCAAGAGATAGTACTCAAAGTCTTAATATTCTCATTTGCCCAATCTCCAATGTGCCATATGTCCAAGTAACCGAGTACCAAGAGATAGTACTCAAAGTCTTAATATTCTCATTTAAAAAATACATTGGGCCTATCAATCGACCCCTACCACAAGGATCATCAACCGAGAGCTACACATCCATCACCAAGAGCCAAGTCCAAGTGTAAGCATCAAGCGCAAGACACGAGGAAGGAACCTACAACTAGAAACGTCGGTGGATATTAACAATAAAACATGTTGATTTCGTATGCATGTGGGATTATACCCACTACTCAGAAAAAAGAAAAGCCCTAGCTAAGCCTTCAACTGTTGAGTTTATTCACCGTGACTTGGCATATAATGAAGCCATGGTTGATCGATGATGATGGAAGTCTTCCTGAGAATGCATGCTTAGTAAAGTGATTGGGTGAAGCATGCCTACGACCGTTCAAATCAGAGCCGAACTGTGCATTGTGCCAGATGGTTTCGAAAATCGCCTTGGAAGGATGCGCAAACACTCTCATCAAATTACCATCTATTTTGTTTCAGTTTTGGTCAACCTCTACATGCTATCAAATACTAAAGTTATAAACACCGAGATCAAGCCCAAGTTGTTAACCTGTGGTACCTGCTTTGAATGAAAGGAAGGACAAAGCTAAGCTTTGGTAAAAGAGGTTTCCATCAAAATAGGATCTACAACAATATTGCTATTTATCAGAGACACATCATCTTTTGTTTTTGCTATCTTTGGCAAAAAGGATCTTTGATCTCTTCTTTCTTGTAATTAATTATCATCTTGTAATCCAAAACCTATCTATTATATAATGAAAACATGGTAATAAGTTGAAGGGGAAAAGAATCCCGATAGGATCTTCCTTTGGGAAGCCTGGGAAAAGAGAGGCTTGAGAGATGCACTTTGGGGTAGAGGCCCGAGTATGATTAAATTGTAAACCTGAGGGAGTTCTTCTTGATATATTTCAACATCAGAGCTATATGAAGATCTAGTTTATTAGTCTGTCTTTTTCATTTTGATTATTCTTCTTCTTATTTGGAAAACGAACTGATTCACCACAGATTTCTTGTACATTAATGTGTTAGTGTGCTTACTCTATTTATTTAAATTTCCTTCAGATATATAACATCCATTCTCAAAAAGAATTTATGTTTATGGACATTCTTCTTATGGATTATGCAAGTATGATATGATAGTGAAGCTTGTGTTCTCCATAATTTTCTTCTTCACTCTCCCACCTACCTATGCTTGTCTAATCACTGGTTTGATTTCCTTTGATCAATGAAATATGTCAGGAGACTCCATGCCCAATGGCCCTGATCAATGATCAACATATGTTTTAAATCTAGATTTCTTCCCTTCTCCTTTCTCACCAGATTTACCTGGTCCATATTCCACAATACAGACCATTGCAATAACCGAGGTGCCCCAGCTCTCGCACCATAGCAGTCTGGTGCAAACTTTGGGACTAACAATCACTATTGAATTCTAGTATATTGGAATTCTTTCCAGTACTTACTTGATCATGACAAGTCTTCCTCCTCTAGATAATAACTTATTAATCTTAGTAGAAATTCTTACTTCGACTTTACGAATAAGCCAACCCCAATACTCCTCTCTATAACTGACCAACCTAAGATGAAAACCAAGATATTTGAAGCCATATGCTAGATCCTTATTTTGGGTTGGGAATAAGGATATAATGGAGGTTACTTCTGCTTATGAACAATTGTTGAGCAATATACAATATTTCTCCAGATTAATCAACATACATGTAGCTCTATTGTAAAGGTCTAAGATTCTTTTCAAGAACGAGACATCTCTCACTAAACCATAACACTACAGAAAACATCGTCGACAAAGAGAAAATGTGAGATCAGCTCCAATTCTGACACCTTTACTCCCCTTAGATGGTCAAGGGAACGAGATTCTTTGATCAACTTGCTCAATCCTTCTACTATAAGAAGAAAAAGGAAAAGGGACAAAGGGAACCCCTAACGAAGGCCCCTTGAGGCTTTAAAGAATCAAGAGGGGGCACCATTAATTATCACTACGAAGGAAGCACTTTGAATGCACCCCATAATACAATTTACCGTGTTCACATTAATACCAATCTGAAGAAGACCCAGACATAAGAAAGTCCAACTTACCCTATCATAAGCTTTAGACATGTCCCACTTTAAAATAGCAACTTTTAGGTTCTTCTTCTTGACAGTGTGGAGGAATTATTGCACCATAGTCACGACGTCGTGAATCTATCTTTTTTGAAGAAACCAAACTATTCTTCCCCTATGACTTTGATCAAAAGGGATCTTAACCTCCTTGCAAAAATTTTGGCAATCAATTTGTATACCACATTGCAGAAGAAGATTGGTCCGAAGTCTCCAAAAGAGTCTGCATTTTATTTTTGGGGGATAAGGCACAAGAAAGTGGATTTCAAGGCTCCATGGATTCTACTTATCCTTTGGGACTCATTTACCACAACCAACAATTCTTCCTTTAAGAGCTCATAAAAAGTTTTAAAGAACTCAACCGTGAAGTTGTCCGAACCCAAGATTTTACCATGCTGCATTGAGTTAAGGGTTGATCATACTTTAGGTTTCGTCACTTCCTCGCTCAAGGTCTGGTTCATTTCTTCGGTAAATATCAAAGGTAATTTAGTCACAACTTCAAGAGTTTCCTGAATCGGACATCCGACAGGAGCCAAAAAAATATTTTCAAAAAACCTTGCACTTGCTTCATCTTTCTCGTGAAAAGTACTGACCATGGAGCCTTCTTCATCCTTGATTTCCCATATCAAATTTAAGTTCCTTCGATGGTTTACATAGAGGTGGAATAATTTTTTATTATTATTCCCAGCCTAAAGCCACAGGGCTCTACTTTTCTACCACCATTCCAACTCTTCATTCTTTAGCCACACAACTTTTCTTTCCTCCAACCTTTTAAGATCCTCCAATCGAGTCTCACTAAGAAATCCTTCATCAATGTTTGTACGAACGTTGAAAAGACTAGATTCAAATTCCGTTATCCCCCTATATCTTTTGGCTCGCCAAACCAAGAGCCAATGCTTAATAGCTTCCTTAGTTTTTTTCAGGTTTGCTTTGAATTGCACAATCATAGGAACATGTTTAGAGGGATAAATCTTGACTCAATTAGCATACACCATGATCCGGGTGGATATTGGTGGCCACCCACCTTTTCTAACTGGCTCAAAATAGTTTTCTAGCAATTTTGATAATTTACTATTTTTAGCAGTTTTTAACTTCCAGGGCCATTTTGAGAGCCCAAATGAAGGTTTTTCGAGATTGAGGTTCTCAATGATAGCCAAAGGCATCATTGAGCCCCCAAAATGAATCTCCTCAACAATACCTTTCCAACGAGCTATCACACGCCTAAAACGAAGATCGTATGCAAAAGTTACGACCTCGGGAAGTTGATGTACTCACTTACCCAAACGGGGCCCACATGACTTTTGGCGCTTCATCTCCT
>ML834400.1:33997-45301 GCA_009831015.1 Picea engelmannii
GGGATGGGGGAAAGAGGAGACCTCAACACCAAAAAAAATTGAATCTTTCATCGACGAAAAATGAGAAGAAGCTTGAACAAGTACCTATGTTGGCCCTCGACTAAGTTTTGAGGAAACATTGGTCGTGTTTGACCTCTTTTGGACTTCGACAGGCTGGTCGAAGATGGAGTGCCCATGTGGAGCTGAGATCAATGGATATCACTTATTTTGTGTACCCAACAAGGGGTTCATTAGGGTTTTTGTATTAGGGTTTTGGGATGTCGGCCCATGGGTTTACCCATGATTAGGCCTTGTTGTAAGGGATGCAAAAGTATATATAGGAAGGAATGTAATGTAGAAGTGGTGTGTGTGTGGGTGTGCTTAGTGCAAGCAATGTAGTATGTAACTAAGTGCATAAGTGGCTAAGTGCAAGAGGCAAGTAGTTCTGAGTTGCTTTGTGCAACATAATATGTATTTAAGGCTTCGTGCTTGAGAGAGAAGTTGGCTCTGTGCCTTGACCTGATTTTGGGAAGGTGTATCTGGCGCTTAGTGTGAAGATCACCTATCCTATGTGAAGCTTGGATCTGTGGCTTAGTGTATAGGAGTGGATGGATGTAAGACATTGAAGACTACTAAAGAAGAAGAAGTCATTGGTGGACGTATCCCCACACTGGGGTGAACCACATAAATCTTGTTTTGTGCTGTAATGTTTATGCTGTGAATTTTCTTAGTGCGTTGAATGTTATGAATGATAGATAGATCCATGAATGTTTAATGCTTGGTATATGTTGAATGTGTTAGATTTGACTTATGATGCTAAGTGTGATGTATATGTTGTCATTATTACTGTGTTGAACTATACTTAGGGTTTGATCTACGATGTGAATGAATTAATCTATATTGTTCCTAAGTACCCTACGAAGTGTTGTAATCACATATCTGTGTCCCAGCTTGGTTATAGACACCTGATTCTTGTAACCCCCCCTGCCTCTACCTCGAGTGAGACTTCATCTGCTCCGTAGGTGTTGCCGAAAGGGCCGGTAGTTAGGGTTTTGTTGGTGCGTTGAACCCTGGGTCCGCCCCTGTGCCTACAAATGGTTCCGTTGCCAGGACCTGAAACTATGATTGTTGGGAACTGAAGTAAAGAAAAGAGAAGCTCTGTGCGTAGATCTGTTGTTGTAGTGCACTGTACTCTACTTGACTTGCAAAGCTCTGTGCTAAGAAAGAAACCCGATCTGAGGTAAGATCTTAAAAGAGGTAAAGCTTTGTGCTTGGATAGAGTAAGATAAGTGGATTTTTTTGTTTCGAAAGAATGAATCTAGGTATGTTTGATAGATTATGTCCTAGTCTGAAAGCTAGGGTACTGTTAGAAGAAATAGTTGATCTAAATAAAATTGATAAAACTAGAGAAAGATATGTTATTCCTATGCATAGAAAGAATTTTTGGACTAATGAATGGATGCAGGAACCTAGAAAGAGTTTTTGCAGATTACAAGCTCAACACTGTAATCCTAGTGCACAGTACAGGAAAGGTTGGGGAACATTTAAGAGAAAGAGAGGATTGACACTATGTTATAACTGCAAAAGACCACGACATCTTGCTAAGGAATGCCCTCGTATAGGTCCTATTTGTCGTTATTGTAAAATTGTTGGTCATGAGGTTGAGGATTGCCCCAGGATGATTGCTAAAGTTGAAAGGATGAATATGGGACAAGAAAACTATCAAGAGAATAAGGGCATGTTAAAGAACCATCAAGAGAAAGAACCAGCGAAAGTTTAGACTACATTAGTACAGTTAAAAGAAGTAATGGATGATCACAAAGATGTCTGTTTATCCGAGATCATGAAAGAAAAATAACGCATAGATACAAGAATAGGAGATTTCGACATAGACTGTACCTTGAATGAGGAAACATAAGTGAATATTATTCCAGAAAGCACTTGGGAAATTTTAGGAAAGCCTATTATGGTACCTTCATTGGGAATAATAGGTTTATTTAAAGGAAAGATGATAACCCTGTGTGGAAGATTTGCTAATGTACTTGCTATAATACATGGAACATCGACAGAAGAGGAATTTAAAGTTATTAAATCTGTTTAGAACAACGCCCCATTCCCTCTTTTGTTAGGAAAAACTTGGATTGAGAAAGATTAGATCATAAGGAAATCGGAGGAAGAAACTACAGAAAAGAAAAAGCAAGAACTAAGGCACTTCATAGCTAGAAAAGTAGATCGAATGATAGAAGAATGAGAGGATAAGTTGAAGTAGCAGAAGGCAAGAGAATTAGTTGTAAGAGCGCAAGAAGGCTTGAAGGACCTATCCATGCAAGAAGAAAGTATATCCACCCAGAAATCAACAAGGGAAGGGATATTAACTTGGAACCCTTTGAGAGTACATCAGCAACGCGAAGTCACTACAATAGGAGAAGATAAGACTAATAATAGAAAGAGGAATCCAGAGACTTAGATCACAGGAAAGAAGGCAAGGAAGCTCAGTAAGAAGAAAGCCAATTTGGAAAAGCTACAAGAAGTTACAAAGAACAGATGGAAGATTTCACATATTGGAACTTCGCAAGAGACAGGTTTGCAGGCTCTGAACCTCGCCAGAACAACAAAACCGTGCAGAAGGGGACTTCGCCTTGGTGAAGCTATATGACCGTTAGAGGTACCCCTACCGTTAGAAAGACACTCCAGAACGACTAGGAAACACATTTATGGGCAGATAGATCATTGTTAGACGTTGAGACCACACTATAACAGACAAATTCACATTGATTGAGGCATTCTTGTCTGTTGGAGGAATCCGTTACGACACTTGCTTTCTTAACTCGTCGGACGTTGCGTCGGGACCAATTTTTGCTACCTGTGATTATTTGAGACAAGAAACGAAGTGGTTGTGTGTGTCGAGTTTTTCTATCAGACCTCACCATCTGTTGTTTACCCCACTATCCATTCACCTACCCCGACTTATTTGGTAACAATGAGAATGTCGATCGAGTGCACTGAGCTAGAGAAGTTCGTTGAAGAAGTTTATGGCTGATAAATCCATGTCTGAAGGAATACAGGCTTCGTCGACCAGAGGACTGCAGGCTTCCCCCTTGACTGGACGTTGTACAGGTCGTGTCAACCCCACTACTGAGAAGCGAAGCAAGCACCATGACAATCTAGCTAACGCAAAGCAGATCTTGTCGGTCTTGCCTGATTATATCCTGCCCTTGGTTGGTGTGGTCAACCGCGATAGCATCCCATGGGGCTTCAAGTAGACATTGATCATTGCGTACATCTCAAAGGGGATAAGCGTGGTTGGAATCCAGTTGGGACATATCCCATCTCTAAAGAACAATGATTTCAACCTCGGAGACAGAAATAACTACGCGATGCTCGCACTGCATAGATACCCGATGAAGACGTCTGGGAAGAAGCCTCACATAGTCTCCCAGTCGTGGATAAAGGAGATCGCACAGTCCACGATATTGAATGTCATGAATATTCTTCGCTTTGGCCGACATCAGGATTTTAACTCTTGCATTAAACTCCTCTTGTCGTGCTATCATGAAGGATACCTATGGCTCGACATGTGCATTATTGTGGATCCGACACTGATCCACCGGATCACAGGACTGAGCATGCATGGACCCGACCCTCATCATTTCTACTCAGAGAATGCTTCAGACCATTCCATGGCACAACACATTAAGGAGGCTTAGGCGAAGCAACAGGTCGAGGTAGCTCGAGCTAAGCTCGAGGCTTTCAAAGCAGTGTTTCCCATATCTGAGTGACTTGGGACGAGTCACAGGTGAGTGTTGGGGGCCTGTTGGCCCTCGACCAATTTTTGAGGAAACATTGGTTAGGTTTGACCTCCTTTGGACTTCAACAGGCTGGTCGAAGATGGATTGCCCAAGCAGAGCTGAGATCGCGAGATCTCACTTATTTTGTGGACCCAACAAGGGGTTCATTAGGGTTTTTGTATTAGGGTTTTGGGATGTCGACCCATGGGTTTACCCATGATTAGGCCTTGTTGTAAGGGACGTAAAAGTATATATAGGAAGGAATGTAATGTAGAAGCGGTGTGTGTGGGTGTGCTTAGTGCAAGTGATGTAGTATGTAACTAAGTGCATAAGTGGATAAGTGCAAGAGGCAAGTAGTTTTGAGTTGCTTTGTGCAACATAACATGTATGTAAGGCTCCATGCTTGAGAGAGAATTTGGATCTGTGCCTTGACCTGATTTTCGGAAGGTGGATCTGGCACTTAGTGCGAAGATCACATGTCCTGTGTGAAGCTTGGCTATGTGGCTTAGTGCACAGGAGCAGATGGATGTAAGAGATTGAAGACTAATAAAGAAGAAGAAGTTGTTGGTGGACATAGCCCCACACTGGGGTGAACCACGTAAATCTTGTGTTGTGTTGTAATGTTTATGTTGTGAATTTGCTTAGTGCATTGAATGTTATGAATGATAGATAGATCCATGAATTTTTAATGCTTGGTATATGTTTAATGTGTTAGATCTAACTTATGATGCTAAGTGCGATGTATATGTTGTCATTATTACTGCGCTAAACTGTACTTAGGGTTTGATCTGCGATGTGAATGAATTAATATATATTGTTCCTAAGTACCCTGCGAAGTGTTGTAATCACAAATATGTGTCCCATCTTGGTTACAAACACCTGAGTCCTGTAACCCCCCTTGCCTCTACCTCGGGTGAGACTTCGCCTACTTCGCAGGTGTTGCCGAAAGGGCGGGTAGTTAGGGTTTTGTTGGTGTGTTGTTGAAGCTTTGAACTCTGGGTCTACCCTGTGCCAACAACCTCCATGACAAAATTCCTACCTGTAACAGAGGTTTGTAGAGCCAAATATCTTGAAGAAACACCGGAGGAAGCCACACTTCGCAAATCAATGGAGGCCATATCAACTTTTCTCTCTACTAAAATTGTTTCTACTAGGGCTTGCCTCCCTACCATCTTTTTTGCATGCCAAACTTTGAAAGGGGAAATAGCTAAAGGAAACAAGTTTTCCTAATGAGCTCGTATGTGGCCTATTTCATGACAGCCATGGCACCGAAAGGGGATTTTCTAGTAATTGACTCTTTGGTGCCATGTTCTGTCACCAAACATGATGTCTATACTTCCCACCAAAGCATCATAGACATCAACCTCTAATTGGATCCAAGCCCATATGTGGTCCTTTTTAGAGGCCCAATTTAGCTCCAGTCCCATGAAGTGGCCCAAATTGTTGCCTATCACCTCTAGAGCATCCTTCAACCAGAAATCCAATGGTAGCCCAAGAAGAATATCCCATACCTTCATAAGAGAAATTGTTTCACAGATTGGATCAAAATCCACAATCCAAAACTTCAAGCTAAAGTCTCGATGCCCCCCATGACCAACTTCTATTTAAAATCATGTTACAATATTCCTTCGTATGGAGGAGAAAGGAGTACCATACCCTAGGTGAAACATGAGCTTCTGGAAGGTAGCCTAAAACTAGCTTCCATTCCTTCGTCATCCAAATCTGAAGAGTCGTTTCCCCGACATTCTTGCCACTGAAGCGACCTACCAACATTCTGCCAACGAACTGAGTCACCTCATATATAGGTATATCCTGTCTCATGACCATTTTGATAACTTTTCCCTTCTCCCCAATGCATTTAGAACTCCTCTTCTATCTCGGGGCCTCAGATAACCACTACTCAGAACTTCCAAAACTTACCTTGGCTTCAGAATTGAATCCTTTCATATCCTTGTGAGGGGGAGACTCCCACGAATGAAGAGAGAACAATGAAGCATAAAAATACGGCTCGAGTGAATACATTTCATAATCATCGCAAGACCCAAGAGGTCGAGCAAGCGTCTTGAATTGTGGATCCTTCCCCTAGATCTTACAATCTCTGGCATGCTCAGACTCTAGGTGTTTTATGTGGCAGAGGCTATCCACCATGCAATAACCCAATGATTGGGAGTCTGCTGCATGGTTATTGATTATGGTGGATATCCCATGCCATCCCATGCATGGTGGATGTCATGCGTGTTGGCCAACCAGGGTCTCCGTTTTCCGATCATGGTAAGCTACCCACTCACCATAAAACAATTGATTATCGTAACATGTCCCCTCTTCCCCCTGCCTTCGGCATTCAATTGTTTCATATGGTTATTCACCCCATGAGATCTTCCAAATTCGTCGGATCCACTCCTCGTTGGCATGGCAGATTCTCCCTGCAGTGACTTGAATGCATTAACTAAATTCCTAACTTACCAATCTGGAAAGCTCACAATTGTATTCAACAAGATGTAATTTGTATCTGGCACACCACAAGATTGAGGAGATACCAATCTATCATAGCTCACAATTTTTGTCTAAGTGTATTGGACATACTTGGTTAGTTTCCAAGTGAGCAGGGTTTATATCCTACTCAATTTTGTACCATGTAGTAGCCTTCAACGTTTATGGCCAGAACAATCCTGGTCATTTTTTAATATTTTATCTTTGATTAATGAATCTATCTTTCACAGAAAAAGCACCACATTGTTTATGGGGAAAATGTGCACCAATGCTGGTGCCATACATCCAGCCTCTCATGTGTGTATAGACAATTATTAGATTTTGTGATGACAAGTGGCCTAGCGGATTTGTATTATGGTTGTATGGGATAATTGTTTTTCTGTGTGTGTTGGAACTTGGTTGTATTCATATGGTGTTTATCAAATTCCTTCATTTTGATTCTTTCTATTGTAGATTTTATATATTATATTTAAATAATTATATAAATCTAATAAATTATAAATTTTAGTATTTTATGAAATACATTTAAAAATCTATTTGTATCTTTTAGTTTGTTATTTTTAAATTTATGTAATGTTTGAATTTTTTTAAATCTTCCAAAAAAAAATTGAAGTTATAAAATAATGTACTATATTTGTTTCTTTGACTAATCCACAAAACAATGTACTATGTAGTGATTATTTAGTTGGGTTGGGCTCCTGATATTCATTTTTAATTTCTTGTAGAGTTTAAGGAATATCACTATGAATATGTCCCTCAAATGTTTTTCAATAAAATGCTCAGTCCAGATAAGATGCAAGAGTACCATGGATTACTTTTCAAGGACTCTAAACATAATCCATCTGATTTTTTTTTGTGAAGTCTGTAACCAAAACTTTCACTTATGATTTGTTGCAAACGCTTGGATTTGTGCATCTTATCTGAATCAAACCTTTGTTATTAATATACAAGAAGAAATCAAAATTAGAATTAGAATTTAGTTTTGAGCCATGACAATCCTAAAAGGAAAAACAATTTTTTGATAATTTCATGACCGGTAGCACACGTTGCATCCTATGCATTCTTGGTATACGTTGGCACTTGCGCTTGTTGTGACCAGCCCTCCACGAATTTTTAGACTTGTTTCATAGGTCTCATATCCACACATGCCTTTACAATGGAAAACAATCAGGATAATTTAGTAACACCGTGACTATTAATACAAATGCGATTGGAATTTACTAAAAATTTTTAACGAGATTTATCCCGTACCATTGATAATATCCCTAGTGTCATAGGAGACTTTGGATTTGTGAAGGTAGCGATCACAAGATAAAGAATCCACAAAGGTTTATCATAGAGTCTTCAAAATGACATAGGAGTGTAAGAAGGGTGCTCACACTCACCCACATTCTCTAGGTTATAAATCGACCAACTAGAGAAATGGGTACATGAAAAGGGGGGAATTGGGGTAAAACTAGAAAGGATAATAATGAAGGTCCTTCTCTACGTAGATGATGCCATCTTGGTAGAAAGGAACCTTTGGAGAGTATAATATGGTCCAAGGGTTAGTTTGATTGGTAAATTATTTTGTGCTATATTCATAAAGATTTCTAGATCAAATCACATTGGGCCTTTAAGCTTATAGGTAGTTGATAATCAATCATATTTCCATCCAAAAATTTCATAGAAGAATGGGAAGAGCTTTGCGAGAGATAGCATGGTACCCAACACCCTTAGTTTTTGTAATGCGTGCAATGATGGGTGAAATTATTCTAATAAATAAACATGAACAACAATATCCCTCAAAATTTGAATTTTGAAAAAAAAATTAAATTGGTTTTGCATTGTTTCCAAGCCTCGGCCCATGGAAGGATTTGAGGTGTCCCCATAGGTTTCAAACTGGTGACTTCACTTATGGAGTTCCTTAACAACACACTCTCTCACCGATTTCTCCACACCACGGGGACTTTCCACCTTTTAACTTACTCCTATACATTTGTACAAATACTTTTATATAAAAGTATGAAAATCTTTTCTTAAACTATTTTATTAATAATTTTATAAAATTAATGTAAAAGAGTTCTTACTCAAAAATGGATATGTGATTTGTTATTAGTCCAAAAATATTAAGGAGCATGAGAATAATCATGTCACATGTGACTTGGAGGTCGTTGTCATAGTTCATGCATTAAAAATGTGGAGACATTACTTAATGGGGAAGAAATTTGAGTTAAGGATATACCACTGTGGTTTGAAATACTTATGTGAACAACAAACCTTAAATTTTAGGAAAACAATATGGCTGGAATTTTTGAGTGAATATGACTTTGATAATAAACATATCAAAGAGAAATAGAACAAGATTTTTGATGCACTCAACATGAGGTTACATGTAATGCATGCTACAACCATTAGCATGTGCAAATCATATTTACAGAATATAATTTTAGAATTTGTTATCTTAGAAGATAATTACCAATAGGTAAGGGAAGGGTTACAACAAGAAATGGTAAATTAGAAATATAAAGAGTATAAGCTAGAAGAAGATAGAATACTTGCACATAATAATAGAGTGTATGTCCCAATTCTCATTAATTAAGGAAGTTGGTATTAAAATAAATGCATAATGTTCCATATGTTGGACATCTTCGTTACCAAAAGACAATTGCAACAATAAGAAGCCAATACTTTTGGTTAGGAATGAAAAGGCTTGTTGTTGATTACATAGCTAGGTGTATGGAATGCCAGAGAGTAAAGGTTGAACATATACACACAATAGGTTTTCTACATCCATTTCCAATTCTAGAGTGGAAATGGGAAGTGGTAACTATTTAATTTATTACTAAGTTTCCCAAGACAATGAGACAACATGATTCAATAATGGTAGAGATGGGTAAATTAACAAGAACTGTTCATTTATTCCGGTTAAATTGAGTCATAAGGAAGCCAATATAGGAGAAATTTATATGAAAGAGATTGTTTGGTTGCATGGAGTACCTAAATCAATAGTTTTAGATAGATATCCAAAGTTTACTTCAAACTTTTGGAAGGGATTGTTTAAAGTTTTTGGCACAAATTTGAATTTTAGTATAGCCTATCATCCACAAACAGATGGGAAAACAAAGAGAGTTAATAAGGTGATTGAAGACATGTTGAGAATGTATGTGATGGATAATCCATCCAAGTCAGAGGACTACTTGCATTTGGTTGAATTTGCCTACAATAATGACTATCAAAATTCATTAAAAATGAGTCCATTTGAAGCTTTATGTGGCAGAATATGTGATAGTCTAGTTAGTTGGGAGAATCTAATAGATAGAATAATACTCGTGGCCAAATTTGCTCAAGGAAATGGAAGGGAAAATGGTGAAGATAATGTAGAATCTAAAGGCAACAGAGGAAAAGTAGAAGAGTTATGCAGATAAAGGCAGGACACCCAGGGAATTTGAAATTGGGGAGCATGTATTTTTTTAAAGTGAATCCAAAGAAGAGTTATTTGAAGTTGGGAAGTTGTAGCAAGATAGAATCAAGATATGGCCCCAAAAAGGTGAAGGGAAAGTTTTGGTTGGAGGGATAATCTGGAAAATTTTTGAAATTAAATATGAATTTTGGACTCAATATTAGAAATAACAACCTACTATAGGTCTACATGCCTATGTCTACAATGGGGTTCTTTCATTTTTCAAAAACTTTGCTCTAGAGGCCTCCAATCAGGCCCCGTTTTCAACACTTGTTTATGAGGACAAATTGGGGTACTTGACACTCCTAAAGGTTTTACTGTAAATATGGGATGGTTTTTTGAATTATGCCACTGTGTCTAGGTTCTACACTCTATTTCGGTCATTTGGGTTATTTTTGGGTGAAAATCCACCTCCGAATGAAGAAGTTATGTAAATAATATCTCTAGTGACCCTTGGGGGGGATATTAATTTTTTTACTATATATTTAGAAACATACATACACACACACACACACACACACATATATATATATTTATGTATGTATGTATAAGCCATCAAAAAAATTTAACCCCCCTCCCATGGACGTTAATCATAGCATATAAAAAAATAAAATTGCAACACAACTTGATCGATAAAACTTTCGAGGGGTGACATTGTTTCCACCCAAATGGAAGGACAACCCCTTTCCATTCTTTGCAATTAGTCGGTGGAACGATGATGATGGTGGCACGAAGGATGGGGAATTTGAAACCCACTTCTCTTGGTTTAGTGGAGGTGGTGGCAGAGAAACATGCGAAAAAATCTTAGTGAAGAGGGGTAGAAAGGGCCCATTAGGGATGGCGCCTTAGCGAAATTATGTGCATGTGGCTAGGTATAGGAGGGGTGGCTCGCCCCAATTTTATTTTTGTTTTACAATTTGTGGGTTTTAAACCATAGAGATGGGGGGGAGGTTGCACGCTCATCTTCCTCCCCCTCCATTTTTTTGATATTTAGAAGAATTTATGAGTGAAGAGGGGGGAATAAGGGGGAGGTCAGGGTTCAAACCCCCTCCCCCTCAAATTTGCATGCACGGGCCTGGAAAATCATAGTAAACTCAAAGATATAAGAGTGCTTGGGGCTTGGGCCTAGTGCCCGAGCAAGGTTAAAATCCCCTTTTGCTTGCAAATTTTCTTAGGAAAACCACTGATTGAACCCAAAAACTATAAACCAGTAATTAACCATGCATTCCAAACTCAACCCAACATTGATATTAAATCAAACAAAAAATTAACCATGCTTAATATGTAGAGCAAGAAACTAAATAGGCATAAGTGAATCAATGTTTGAGTACATGGTCCAACAAATTGATATCTGGATGATTTACAAAGGAGATGGTTTAAGGGTACATGTTCATTGTTGTTGGTGGGCACCTATATGACCCACCCCTTGCTATGTTACCTTTAAACCAAAGCTGTGGAGCACCCTTCTCCAACCTATGCACTAAGAAAATTGAAGACTGAGGGGAAGAGGAAAGTTTCATATTTTTTCATTTTCCTTATTTTATTTTGCATGGGGGCGGGGGGGCATACCTCTAATTTTCCTCCCCTTTTTCCTTTTTTTTTTTT
>ML834401.1:10281-23691 GCA_009831015.1 Picea engelmannii
GCCTGGAGTCTTGTCACCACCGCCTTCCTTATGCATTGAAGGGTTAGAGCCTTCACCCTGCGATATCATGTTCTGTTCCATTATGACCTTCATCATATCTCTCAACTGTATGATAGTCTGTCTGAAGTCTGCTTCTTCATCCGAAACACGTTCATGGTCTTCTACATGCGCCATACTTGGTGAACGTCTCTCTGCCACTTGCGGTGAATGAAACTGCTTCCTCCTTGTCGGATAAGAACTTGGCTCCACAAGTTTACCTTCTCCTCTTGTGAGTTTCAACCTTGTGAGCATCAGAAACAAAACTTGCAAACAATCAAGTCTTCAAAACCAGTGCTCTGATAACAACTTGATCTAAAAATGAAGAAGACTTGAAAAACTTGAATAATTATTGCAAGTGAAATGTTATGTGTTTAAAGAAACAGGATCAAATTGCAACACATAAATTAAGGATTACTTATGCGAAATACACATAGACAACATCATAAAAATTGAACATAAACACATGTGGACAACAATTGATAAAGGAGTTCACCCCTCTTCTGGGCTACATCTCCTGGTCCAGCTTCCAATGGATCATTATTATTAATTGCTCAAAAAGTTCTCAAAAACATGTCTTAAGATGCTCAAACTGACAAACCAACTGCTCTAATGGATTCCCAGTGTCCCAAAACCCCTGTCTGGGCTCTTTCGGCACCTGAAACGGTCGAAAAATGAGAAAGATAGGCCTCCTAGAAGTCTCCTTCTCCAAGCTTGCTGTCTCTGGTTCTACAATTCGCACTGCCCCCTTGTGAACCTGGCTCACACGCTCTTTTAACCATAAAAACCCAGCACCGGGCGCAACCGCGCCAACGGTGAAAACCGTAGGACGGTTAAGGCGCCTCCAGCCCCTAACCGCCTCGGCACCTGGGCATATGGCCATAGGACCGCGCACTGGGAAAAAAGGTGGTTAAACCGTTTTGAAACTGTGAAATTTACGTTTGGTTCCCGCGCCAACATTTGACACACGTTTACATAGCCACGGGTCGTGGTTTCAAAACCCTGCGCCAACACACATAATATATATATATATGAAATACATTGCAATGCAAATGTATTGCAATACAATGTAACATATGAAATGCACGCGCGCCAAAATATTCGGGCTACATGCATATATGTTGGGTCATATGCGTTGCAATACGTCCACGGGTCGGGGCGAAGCCCCGGCCCGACCCCCCTTTCCCATTGGCATAACTTTCAAACTTAAATATATGTTTTGTGGTATAGTTAACAAGGCACAAATGGCGGTACTTTGGCTAGCGGGGGTCGAACCCCGTGGACTCCCCATACAATTTTATACATCCATATAAACAATAATGAGGGGACACGTGGCACCCAGAGATTGGGCCACGTGTCCTCATATTACTCACCACCAACCGGACACGTGTCACCATCCAATACACCAGCAACCAACCAATAACCAACTGCCACGTCATCTCCGTACGGCCTGTACGGTCCTGCCACGTCACCGTACGGACTATACGGACAGGTACAGTCAGCACCCAAAAATTTTGCCTGTTTGACTTGGCGAACAGATCGCGATATCTCCTTCATAAGGACTCCATTTGAGAAAGAAAATATACCGTCGGAATCAAAAAGACGAGACGGACTCAATGGCACTATTTTCGTCGCATTTCGAGCACTTTGAAAATTAAGCAAAATTTGATCCCCTAATCAAAGACTTTTTGCAATCATGCCTCAAAATGTTAGGTGATCCCTCATCTATCAAAGTATTGCAAAACATCCTAGAGAAATGTAGCAGTGAGATGGAATAGAAGCTAGAACTGAAAAGTGTCAACCACCCACACACAAGAAGAAGAACAAGTAGAGAATTTAGAATCAATACTAACATTGGGGATTTCAACATGGGAGATATTATACTAGATCTAGGATCCTAGGTGAACGTACTACCAAAAACCACATGGCAATGCATGGGAGAACCTACACTGGGATACTAAACTGTTCAATTAAATCTAGCGAATCAACATAGAGTCCTACCAATAGGTAGACTAAAAGGAGTAAACATAGATTTGGATGGCATGCGCACTAAGGCAGACTTTGAAGTCATCGAAATAGTAGATGGTACAACACCTTACCTAGCGCTACTTGGACTGGATTGGGCGTTTGAAAACTAGGCCATAATTAACTTGAAGACCAGAAAAATGACATTTGAGTCGGGAAACTACAGGGTTATAGCTCCACTCGACCCATCAGAAGGCGAGAGGTTCGTCGAACCCACCTGTCTGGATCTAGATGAAATTGGCCAGTTGTACAGAACAACTGCGCACGATGCGGACTATATAAACCCAACTGCAGACGAGATACTTAGTTGGCGAAGCATTACTTCATGCACAACGAACACAAACACTGGGTTAGAAAACTGGCAGCAAAGACTACACAAAGTATCCACAAGAAGGTGTGCAAGAACAGACCGCGCAGTAAGATGGCTTGGCACAAAAATCAGAAAACCACCCAGTTTTCACGAGCTAAATGATCTGGAAACTTTCTTGACACAATACGAAGACGAAGTATTAGAGAACCATAGACTATTAGCACTAGATTTATCACTAAAGGATACACCTGCAAGATAGTGGGGTGCGCACAAAGAGACTATCACATATTGGTACCAATGTAAACGATTACTGTGCATAAGGTTCGGCATAGAACAGATATGGAACAACCGACAAAAATATGATGGACTAGGAATACTAGCAGAACACTTGGAGGCATGTAAAACACTATGGAAAATGACGCAACCATAAGAATGGCCTCACCACTTCATTCATACTTTAGAAGGCATACCAGCGAATTGGTATATAGACCAAGAATTGTGAAAAGGAACCAAGACATGGGCGCCACTCCAACAAAACTTTACAGTCACTTTCTCATTTGAGCATGAGAACCCCAACATAGACACGGACCTGAAATGGATCAGAGATGTCATATTCATTACAGAACCAGAAGTGGAAGTTATCAAAGAGGTACAGCAGCGGAATAAGCAGACAGTCAAGGAATTGTTGTCATGCTACCATGTACAGGAAGAAGCACTAGATGAAGATGATCCGCGTGATATTCAGATCAAAGAAGTCGAAGGCGAAAGAAATGTGGAAGGACCACCCTTAGAATCATAGGTCATATCTACACCAATCAAATTCAAGAAGGTTAACATAGGGACCACCGAGCAGCCCAAAATGGCCAACATTGGAGATTATTGGGACGAACAGACACTAGAAAGCATCACAGAACTGTTGCACGAATACAACAACCTTTTTCCCATGACCTTTACAGAGATGAAAGGAATAGTCGACACCATATAGACTGAACCCCATCTACAAATATAAAGTTAAAAACAAGATCGACAGGATGCTCGAGGCTTGCATCATCGAACTAGTCGAAGAATCAGAATGGATAAGCCCGATGGTAGTACAAGACAAGAAACAAGGAAGAGGGATCAGAATATGCATCAACTTGAGGAAGTTGAATGATGCATGCTTACATGACCCATTCCCCACACCATTCACGGATGAAGTACTCGAGAACGTAGGAGGATAGGAAGCCTATTCATTCACCGATGGATTCTCGGGATATCATCAGATTAAGATCGCACAAGAGGATAGACACAAGACCACATTTGCGACAGAATGGGGATCGTATTAGTACATAGTCATGTCGTTCGGATTAAAGAATGCACCTGCGATATTCTCTAGAGTGGTCATCGCAGCATTTAAGGAATTCATCCACCAATTTCTCGAAGTATACCTGGATGATTGGACGGTTTACATCCTGTTAAAAAAACCATGTGGAAGTTTTACGCCTGATGTTAGAACGATGCAGATAGTGCCAGATATCACTGAATATCAAGAAATGCATATATGGAACACCATTTGGGATACTACTGGGACACATAGTATGCAAACTGGGTTTACTAGTGGATCCAGCCAAAATCGCAGTCATTGTTAACCTACCAACACCAAAAATAGTCCGCCAACTAAGAGAAATGTTAGAACATACGGGATATTACAGGAAGTTCATCAAAGGCTACTCGCATATTACAGTGCCTATAGAAAAATTGTTAAGGAAGGATACCAAGTATCAATGGAACGACGAGTGCCAACATGGTCTGGATACACTAAAGGAAAGTATGGTCACCACATCAATATTGGTATTTCCAGACTAGGAAAAGACATTCCATGTACATGTAGATGCATCAGCAATAACACTTGGAGCTATCTTAGCGCAACCAGGAACATGAGACTTGGGTCACCCAATAGCATTCGCAAGTAGGAAATTATCAGACTCATAACAGAATTATAACACGATGGAAAGAGAAGGCCTAGCTATGGTTTACACACTACAGAAATACAGACATTACCTATTGGGAAAACACTTTAAGATGTTCATAGATCATTCATCCCTGAAATACCTAGTTAACAAGGCAGTGTTGGGGGGGGAGAATCTTTCGATGGTTACTGTTATTTCAAGAATTTGACTTCGAGGTAATAGTCAAACTAGGGAAACTGAATGTAGGGCCTGAACACCTATCGAGGGTCACAAATGGAGAGGAACCAGTGAATTTGGAAGACAAGTTTCTAGATGCATAGCTCTTCTCAGTACAGATTGTTGACGATTACGTCACAGACATCATCCAGTACTTGAGCACAGGTACTACGCCACAAGGATATACCACTGCACAGAAGAAGAACCTGGTAGTCCGCACAACCAACTATCAATTGATCACAGGGAATCTATACAAAATGGGTGCAGATAGCATCTTACGAAGATACATACTAGACCATGAACGACCGAGAATTTTAGCAGAATCCCACGAAGGAATAGCAGGAGGGCACTACACAAGAAAAGATACCACGCAGAAGGTACTACACACAGGATTATGGTGGCCAACAATACATAGAGACTCGAAAGAATATTGTCAGCAATGTGATGTATGTCAACGGGTTAGCAAACCCAACAGAAGGGATGAGATGCCACTACGACCACAAGTGACACTTCAGGCATTCGAAAAATGGGCAATAAACTTTGTGGGACCTATTAACCCACCCACCAAGAGAACAGGGGTGAGATATATTATCACTGCGACCGAATATTTAACAAGATGGGCAGAAGCCTCACCAGTAAAAGATTGCAGCACCGAAACAGCTGCCCACTTTCTTTTCAAACAGGTAATTATTAGATTTGGGTGCCCAAGAATTTTGATGAGCGATCAAGGAATGCACTTCATCAACAACGCCATCCAAGTGATGCTTGAAGAATTCAAAGTTCATCACCAAAAAATCACATTGTATCACCCACGGGCTAATGGCACAGTAGAAGCCTTCAACAAAATTCTAGAGTACGCCATGACGAAGATATGCAACGTCAACAGGGATGATTGTGATCTCAAGGTACCAGCAATACTATGGGCATATAGAACCACATGCAGAAATTTGACAGGTCACACACCATTCAAACTGGTCTATGGTCAAGAAGCAGTAGTGCCATTAGAATTTCTAATACCTAGTCTACGTGTAGCAGCGATCACACAAATGACAGAATGAGGTGCAGTCTAGGAACGACTGGATCAATTAGAGTCAATGGAGGAAGACCAAATCTTGGAAAGATTCCACCAAGAAGTACCGAAAGCGAGAGACAAAGCATGGAATGACCGCCACATCAAGAGAAATATGTTCAAGGAAGGAGATCTAGTATTTCTCTACGACAGTAAAGCGTTGCAGCACCCAGGGAAGCTAAGGATGCATTGGCTAGGAACATAGGAGGTAAAAGATGTCACGGATGGAGGAGATGTACAGTTGAAAGATATAGCAGGCGCAGACCTGAGAGGAATGCTCAACGGGAGCTGGCTGAAGATATACAAGGATAGTCGACTACCCACCGTGCAATAAATAAAAAAACAGCGCACATCATGATGGACAAGTCGCATATGCAACACAAAACCAGTGAGGGAAAAGACAATGGCCATATAAGAAAGGGAAATAAGCAGGAAAATGAAAGTTAGTAAAATCAAACTGACGGGACAGTATGCGGCATAATTAAAGCAAGGAAAGGGCAGAAGGGATGTCGTCGACAAAGAAGCCATAAGGGAAAGTATGAAACCACCGTGGATGCATTGAACCCACACTTATGGTACATTAATCGCACAAGGTAGGAAGCATCCTCAACAATATTCATGGCACACCCATACAACACATGAGCACAGAAACATTTAGTCTATTTGCACAAGAAGAACGGAGAAACAGAAAGAGCAGCCTGAATGCACAGAGCGAGATCACAAAGCTTATATGAGCTATTTGAACCAAACAAACGACTGCCCGACACCAATATGGCACCACCAAATCTTGTAGAACCAAGCCAGACAGTCAGACCTACTAGAGTTCAAACTAGGTCACGAGGGATATGGGAAGAGAATGACCAACAGTCACCAGAGATCGTCGATATTGACAAAATCTCGTTGCTGGAGGACATTCTAGTTGAATCAACATCGATCCAGGAAGAGATCCCACAGCCCCTAGCGGAAACCAAGAAAGAGGACACACCGGAAGAAGCACATGAGCCTCGAAATGAAGCAGTAGGAATTCATCAGGAAGGACAGCCAGAAAATGCTGAAGCAGCTATGGAAATAAACAGAAGCACACAGAACCTGAAAGTAGAGGTCCAACCAAATGTTCCACAAATACCCATCCCAGACTTTTCTTTTTCAGCCGAGCCGACTGGTGAAATGGGCAAGGCTTGGGAAGAATGGATGGAAAAGCAGCAGCCGGGAGTTGCTGGAACTTCGAACCAGCCAACACAGCAAAAAGACAAGATTCATATACCGAGCTCGCCTTGAAAGAAACAAACTGCAAAGATTGTGCTACCTCGCACACCAGAAGGAATACAGGTGGACTCGCAGCTATTAGGTCATGTTGGAAAGCTCAAATTTTTTGACCATGATGTAGTGGATGAAAGAAAATACCCAGAGCTTGCAACACAAGTCTTTACAGAGATAATAGTCGTGAACCCTCTCGAAGGAACTATCACTAAGCCACACTAGTGGGCAGTCAGACTAGACAAAACCAGAATTTTAGGATTGTTGAAGATACCACACTTTGGCAGAGGCCATTATGCGACAGCATGCATCAAGCAATTGTTAGCAGTTACGCATGGAGGGGATGTATGGCTGGACAAACCCGTCCCCATAACTCTTGAACTTATTGTGCAGATTAAAGGACTACCCATCCGGGGTATGGATCCCACGCTGATACTGGATGACAAGTCCAAGGAAAAATCATTGGCAGAAGAAATATGGCACCAACAGGGTAACAAGAGGCATTATAATCAAGCGAATTAACGATGCCGCAACACAACTGGGAGAAAAGATCTTAGCCTGCAAACTGCTACGAAAATTCCACAAAGATGAAGTACTGGCAGGAGTCATCACAGTTGTATCTCAGTGTGTGGAAGGCACCTTCATGAATTGGGCACCATATTTGTCAAAATAGTTCCAAATAGACTGTAAATATGCGCAGGAAGCAGGTACGAAATTTCATTATTCATGGTTGATTACACTCATCGATTTCATGGGATGGAAAGAACCAGACCACGTCACCTTCTGTACCACAACACAGTCAAGAGGAGGTAGATATCGTGTCTTGACATATGCGCCACTATCCAAGCATAAGAAGGAAAATGGGATTATATTCGAAGCTTACCTATGAGAAATATAGGAAGCAATCAACCAATCATGGAGGATAACACCAGAGGTTGTCACACAATTCAGGGGCATCGCCAATTTCTGGGCTAGGTGACAAGCCATGTGGATACAGCCAAAACAGGACCCACATAAATAGTGGCTATAGATGCGCTACTGTGTCACCAAGGGAGACATTGACATGATCATCCAAGAGTGGTCGGATAAATGGAAAATTCCAACTATACCTAGAACAGTACCAGGACAAACAACAGAAAGAGGGGCTCTGCAGGCAGAAACATAGCCTCCACAAGTCCCAGTACCCAAGAAACCAAGAACGGGCCAAATCAAGTTGACTCAGACAAAGGGCGGCTCAGAGCAGCCAGGGACCTAGAAGGGGAGAACAGAAACCACTCAGTCGACCAATGAATAGCAGAACCCAGTTGAGGGAGCATAGGAAACCATGATGAACCTCATCCCACAGAAATCAAGGGGAACTAAGAGACTAGCGGTACAGGAAATAGGTGTGCGCAAGAAATCAAAGGCACAACAATCACCACAAAAATACACAATCACAGAGGACGATGGGGAGATGATTTCCAGTATGGTCCAGGATTGCCTCGCAGAGGAATTTGATCATGCAGCGCACCACAGGGATAAACTGTAGAAGGAGATAGCAGAAATGGGGCAACTCCTGAAGAAATTCAGAGAAGCCCAGATTACAAGTAGCAGCAGAGGCATAGAACCATCGATCACATGGACCACAAAAAGAATGGAGGTAGGAAAATGTGACTCGGTTCTTCCGAAACCACATTCCACAGTTTACATAAAGTCGATCATGCTACAAATGGATGAGATTGTGGGACAGACACCATTGAAGGACTTGGATTAGATCCAATTGGTCCTAACACAGATGCTAACAAAGGCCTTATACCAATTGTAGGTTAGCTTCGACCATGAGATACAGTCTCGAGCACACAAAAACTTGGTCGAACTACAGCAAGAAATAAAGAAGCAAGAAACACTGGAAACAATTTGCACGCGGGCAAAATCGGAAATGAAGGAGGAGAAGGGACGCAGAACTGATTTGGAACACAGAGTGGAAGACATTTTCGGAAAACTTCCAACTACTGTGCAAGGAAGTGAACTCCCTGGGGCAAAAAAGATCGATCAGATTTCCTAGGAAATTGATCAATATCAGAAGGAGATCAAGACTCTCCATGGACAAATTAGACCAACAAATCCACCAGCAGTAAAGGAGCAGAGGAAGCAGGAAGCAACAATGCAACTACAGGAGATGGAAAAACAGGTCAGCACAGTAGCTGACTTGCTGCATAAAGAAACACAACTCTAGACAAAGCTAGAAGAGGAAATATCCAAGAATTCAAGCAGCAACAGAAAACCATCCCAATTCCAGAATGGGTCAAGGGGACACAAGAACTAAAGAAGTTACAGGCATAACTTCTCACTGCACAAACATAGAAACAGGAGCGGCAAGCTCAAATAGAACCATTGCAAGAACGGATAGCAGTAGTACTGGAGTAGGCAGAAGAAGCCAGAACATAGTCAGCATGGACTCTGCTAGAATGTGCAGAACTGATAAGCCAAGAAGTAGCAGCACAAATAGTCGATAATATCAAAGAAAAAACCACGCAGGCACTGACAAAAGCAACAGAATTGCAGGAGAAGTTCCAGATGATCGCTAGGGAGATCGAGGAGGCACAACGCAATTAGGTGACTCAGAATGAGTCACATGTAAGTGTTGGGGGCCTGTTGGCACCAGGCCGAAGTGGAAAGAAGGACTATCATGGGAAATAAAGCATGCACGAAACTTAAGTGACAACTGGAAAAACATCAGCACGAGTGAATGCAAGAAAGCGTGCATAAAGGAAAGAGACAGTTGGAGGAAGAACAACACACGCATGGGATAAAAACCTAGCATAAGAAGGGTTAGGGTTTTGGTAATATTCGGTAAGTGGCTAAAAATCCTGAAATGTATAAATATAGATACGAAAGTATCATATAGGGTGGGGTTATTGTTGTTGTTGTTATCATTGTTGAGTTTATGTTATTTTTTATGAGGATTACGATTTTCATTGTGTGATTGTTCCGAGTATTGCTGTCGATGATGCGGGAAGGATTTTTGAGTTGTATGAACCGAGTTTTGTAAGTTGTTGAGAAGGAATAGATAGGAGGGAAGGTAGATCTTAGGATTAGACCGCAGGTTGTAGAGCCTGGTGCAATCTAGTTTGCCTCACATAGATCTTACCCACCTTTGCAGACCATTGTAAGCACGTGGTGCAAGGAAATCAAGAACCACCATAATAAAAGAGCCAAGAGCCAGATCTTTGTGGACGTAGCCCAAGAGGGGTGAACCATGGTAATCTCTGTGTAATGTGTTGAATGTATGCATATCTTTAACTGCTTTCAGCAATAGATGATTATAATTGATGAATAACCAAATTCATTACTAGAGTATGTTTATATTTTGAGTTATATGCATGTGATTCTTAGGAACAAGTAGATTGCAGTAACGGTTCGTAGAACAGGGCCATAATCAAGAAACCCTTTATCCCCTACTCTGTCCCAGGCTGTAAACACCTGAGTCTTACAATCAAACATCTATATTTATCTCGGGTGATATTGTGCAATACCTTTCAGGTGTTGCGTTGCCTTCTGGTTTACTAGGAGGGACGATAGTTAGAGGCTTTGTTGGAATCCAGAATGACATGAACCCTAGGTCAATAACTCAGATAAAAGATACCAATAGGGTGTAAAGCCTTTTACTCCTCCTAGGAATTTCTTGTGTAACAAAGTATTTCAAGAAAGATATAATGGAATTAGTGGGGTTGTATGCACTTATACTCCCCAAAATTTTAATCAAATTAACCTTGAAACAAGAAAAGAAGCAATAGCAACAAAGATTCCTTACCCAGTCCAAGCATTAATAAGATGAACCTCTTTTTAACCAAGAAAATCCACAATAGAGCAAGAAATAGGCCTCCACTAGAGATAGTGCAGCATCCATCCATCCAATAGCCAAAGAAAAACCATTACAAGAGAAAGTTACAAGAGATATATATAAAAAAATCTCGAGTAGGGCACAAATTTCAGCCAAGAGTGTCTTCTCTCAAGTGAGAGAGCTATTGTGAAAATGAAATGAGGTTGATCTATATTTATATCAACCTCCTAAACATAATTTGTCCACATACAAGGGTAAACCACAAAGTAAGGTGTAAGACTTTCCTTTACTTTTCCCCGTTTACATAATAATAATAATATTTAATTCATAATTTTCACATGAAATAAACCCTAAAAGTAAGACGACATCCCCCTAGGGAAATGTTTTGGCACTTTGAAGCAAATCGTTGGGTTGAGGATGAATGGGATAGGCCTCCAAAGGCCATGTGTCCCTACACCAAGCCTCTTCTCCATGATCCACGACGTTCTTCCATCAATTCATTCCATGTGTCTTCAATCACCACCAAACCCTATCCCTAGGGTGATGTCAAGCCCTCAAAGGTGACGTTTTAGCCTCCAAAGGAAAGTCGTTTGGATTTTAGGGGCTAGGTGAGATCCTCCAAGGTGTCTTTTAGGATTCCAAATGAATTTCATCATCATCCAGTGTATGGGCCATGGTATCCAACCTGTGGGATTCAAACCCCAAGGAAGCCCAAGCTATGATTCTTCTTCCAAATATGTCCACCAACTAGGTCCTGCAAAGACAATGAATACACCCTCCAAGGATCTCAATTCAAATGCATCATGATGAGTAAATAAAATCAATAAAAGATCAATATAATCATGTACATCCAAACCACCTCATCAAAATAAACAAGTGCTCAAAGACCCTATGCAATTTGTAAAGTTTTGGTATGGGAGAGCTGACAAAGAAACCTATTGCATGAATAGTACCTCAAGTTTAGGAATCTTTACCAAGTGGACCCCTCCCTAGGTCATGTGGATGAGGTGACATGGATAAGGGCAAGACTTTTTAGCATGGGGTTCATGACATACAAGGGATTGTAGTGTCTCATTTATGGGTTCCTTTGTAGAGGGTGTGTTACACCTTCGTTTTCAATGCAACCTTTTTCCAAACCCATTTATTTCCTTTTATTATTTTAATATGTTTCCAGGTTGAAGCCAAGGTGCAACTTCTACCTAAGAATGAAAAAAAAATCCCATTGTTGAGGAAAAGGTATAAAGAACCTTACTCAAGCATTTTCATATCTTGTTTGGCTAAGAAAATATATTTGGGAATGCCACCTGGGGTTTATAGCCTCAAAAATATTCACTTAATCCACAAGTATCAATTACAAAAGATCAAGGTTGATTTTATGTTTATAGCAGTGTACAATAAAATTAAACAAAGTTATGTGAGAGTATACATAATTTACAATAATGTAAATATGGAGATAAAATAAAAAGAAAGAACCATATATCATTTAGACACATATGTGAGACAAAAACAATAATCTTATTTTATTTCATTCTGAGACACAAAACTAAATTCTCTTTTACAAACCCCTGCGAGGGTAGGAACCAAAGTTAGATTTATAATCCTTCGATGGGCACCATAAAAAAAGACTCTGACAACACAATAAAACTGAAACTAATGATCTGGATCATCTTGCCACAACATGTTTCCACTTGACTCTTTAAAACAAGCTGTTGAAATATGTGATTTAGTTTTGAATCTTATTGCCTTCAATAAGACCATGGTTTTGGTTGTAGTTCTCCCTCTATTCTCTCCATCTCCTTAAGAATTTATTCTTTCCCAATAAGTTAAATTAGTTCAACTACTTTCTTTAGTTAAGTCAAACTAACTTAACTAACTAGTTAGGAGAAATAAATAATAATATATAAATAAGGGTCTTAATTAGTAATAACTAAATAGGTGGGACCCCTTGTGACTCCCATCATTCTCTTTTTTCCAATCATCAAATATAGAGTACAAAATTAATCATTTGAATCACATAACACCTTTTTAACTCCCATGCTCATCATTTAAATCGAAAAATATCAGCAAAAATTATGACCATATCCCCAAAAATAATATATCCATCTTATCCTTGAAAAATGCCTGAATAAAAGCTTGTTGTCCAAAACTTGGTCAAAATAATGAAACATTGTCTTCATCACTAAACAACATAAAAATCATCAAAAACCATATTTGTTGTGTGAGGCATTTTGCCTCTTCTCATTTTTGTCCTCCCTTGACTTTTCTCATCATGTAGCAACAATTAGTCATTCATGAAGTTATTAATAACCCATACATGAAACTCCACTTAAATAAATCAAGAGTTGGATCTATAATTTACTACATGACGCATGCAATCCATCCATAAAAATGCCATTTATTAATTGCCACATGAACAAGGAATTGATAGGGTATATGGGGGTACGGAGGGTTTGTATTTAGCGTAAAGTGATAACATGGAGAGGGAAGGATTTATGAATATTGTTTGAGCAATCAATAAAAAACAATCTACTATGTATCTAAACACATCCTAGAACACCAGTCATCAATTAGTGCCACATCAATTTTTCTTCATTTTCATATAGATTTCTCTTAAAAATAAATATCACAGAACATGGAGTGGACAAATGCATTTGGGATAATTAGGGGGTTGTACTTTTTGAAAAATGGTAGAATGGAAGGGATTCCCACAAATATTGTTCTAATA
>ML834401.1:27159-45395 GCA_009831015.1 Picea engelmannii
GTTACAAGTGCAATAATCTTGGTCATAAAGCACGAGATTGCAGAGAGATGAAGGAAGATAATCATATGCCAAATGTATGTATACCAACTACAACATGGAAAAGGAAATAAATTCCACAAAATGAAAATTGTCAAATAACATTGATTGCTAAATAATGCAAAGAAGAAGATGAATGGTTCATAGACAGTGGGTGCTCATCTCATATGACCGGAGATCAAAGCAAATTTGTCATCTTGAAGAAAAAGGGTGGAAATGATACATTTGGAGATGACTCATCTACTAAAATACTTGGAAAAGGAATTGTAAAGATTGGAAGTGAAAATGTAAAAGCAGGAAAAGTCCTATTTGTTGAATATCTAAAGCATAATCTCCTCAGTGTCAGCAAAATATGTGCTCAAGGATACACTCTTACGTTTGACTCCCAAAAATGGAAAATCAGAGAAAATAACTCAAGAAGATTGGTTGCAACTGCAACAACAAGAGTGAACAACATATACATCCTAGACATGAAGAAGAGAGAGAATATAGAAGCCACAGAAAATGATTCTAAGGAAGAAAAAGTCTCGAAGACCAAAAATAAGGATGAAGTATTATTGAGTGCCACATGTTCAGAGGGAGCAGCCCCAAAGAAGAGAGTTACCTTTTGCCATTAAACTCAGGGGGATAAGCCCTACCCTTTTCCATTGATTTCAAAGGGGGAGAGAAATATGGATCATGATGATAGGGGGAGCATGAGTGTTTCCATCAATGACAAAGGGGGAGATTGTTGGAATATTGGTTGTTGTCATTGATGTCAACCCTAGTCATGGGTTTTGGACCGCAAGATTGATTAAGGTATTTGGACATGAAGGACTATGCACATGCAGATACAACACCCATGGATGGATGGTATACATCATGTTGTTTCTGGTGGTATGTGGCACACCACGTGGATCCTCATGGTTGAGGAGAAATGAATTTTTTAAGATGACAAAGTGAATTGAAGAAGGAAGTACATGTAGGCCATGAAGATAATTAAAGCACAAAATTACAAAATAAGTAAGTGTCAGGTCGGCCCTAATGTTAAAAGGAAGTGACATAAATGTTATAAATAAATACCACTATACATTCATTTGATACACAAGTCGAATTTCAAAGGAAATCATAAGTAAAGAAGGCCGGATTTCAAGGGAGGATGAAGTCTTTTGGTGATGTGTTCTAAGGTATGTTATTTTAAGGTCATCTTACCATTTTCGCTATAAAAAAATTTCTAGAATGAGTCAGATGATGAATTTTCTATGGTATTGATAATACATATCAAGGTACCAGTGGTAAAATTTTCATCTCTTGATTTGCTATAATTATGGAGATACACTCTGTGGAAGATAGGGTTTTTGATCAGCCCTGAAACTAGTCAATAAACAGGTGTTTCGGGTAAAACAGTCATAACTTATTCATAGAGAATCCAAATGAAGTGGGAAAAAATTAATTGGAAATAGTATAGATTGTAGTTTCTTGTGTGCGATTTTTAGAATCTGATGTTAAATATTGAGCGCGGGGAATTTTGTACAATTTCGGTCTCTTGAATAAACCAAAATTGAACAAAGTCTACCATTCTCTCTATAACTTCTTTTTGGGGAGGATTCAAGGAGTGAAACTTGGATAATATTTAGAGAATACATTGAGTAATATTATCTACAGGATCATAGTATTCCAAGAATTGAAGAATTGCATAAATTCAAGAAGTCCCAGGAAGCATTATCAGGTTCTATGTGATGGTTGGTTGACGGTGATGATTTAATGTAAAGTTTTATTATCTCTCATATATTCTTGGGTGGAAGTAAGGGGCAAGGATGGAGAGTTAAATCCTCTCTTGATATTGGAGGATTGTATCTTCTTCTTGGAGTTTTATCCCTCCTTTTACATTTGGAAGCTGTAGCTACCTTTGGAAGTCATTACTTCCCTTGAACAATAACTATTGATTATTTTTCATATATTGTGCATGGTGTATTGTGGTGTATTGGTGTAACTCTTATACTATTGTTCATTGCTCATTGGATATAGCTGAATGGTTTAAGTATAAGTTGAAAAAAAAATTAAATTGTACTTGATATTGATTCACCCCCCTCTCAGTATCAACAATTCTCTATAATTCTCCCTCCATGAGTGCACCAGCTCTAAGCTCGCTTCATTTCTCTCCACTTGCTCCTGATGCAAAAAATTTGACTGTATCCCCATTGTTGTCCCAACCCATATGAATTTCATCCCTTTGGATTTCTTTCTTCACTCGCACACTTCCCCAAGCTGATTGTACTCAACCCCCATGTTCCCACTAACTTTGGCATGTGACCACTCACACCCACCCTCTTACATGTATTCAATATTGGCTTTGGAAACACTCAATCAGAAATTAGAAGATTCATATACCAATAGAAAATTTAGGAAAATGGGTTGAATTAATATACATGGCTAATTCCCCCTTGGATCCCTCTTATCCATTCTCTTGTACCCTCCCCTCTCTTGTGGATTAATTCATCCCTCATCTCTGTCCATGTCCCCTTAGTATTTGGCATCACATTTTATTATTGAAACATAGAAATGCAATTTGCATATTACATTGCTTGGTTGTTGACAGCAACCGCACTCCTTGGAGCACGACCGCTCTCCTCACGACCTTCTTTCTCTCACGGCCTGAAGAACTCAACGGTTCTTCTAATCCCCAATCAGGAATTCTACAACCCACAGGTTCTATTTCACGCGACCCTTACTTCTCCTTTCGGAGGATCAGTGCTCGCGACTTTGCTAGTCCAACAATCAAGTGCTGCCCCCTCAGATCCCCGAGATCCGATGCCTCGGTTAATGCTGGCCTGCCTTTCAATTATCGGGACTTCGGTTCGGTCGCAGCCTCGCTATGTCGCAACTTCGCTACTCGCGATCTTCAATAATACTTCCTCCGCCTTCCGATTCTCGATGTTCCGAGACGCCAAGACTCCGATGAGCTCGCTACCTCGTCTTTTCGTGACCTCGTCACTCGTGAGACCAATCATTTGTCCTTTCAACTCCCAGAATCCGATATCCGAGGTCACCTGCCACGTCACCAACTCTTGTGTTCCCCGCGGTTTACGAAATTCCTCAGAACTTCGCACCTCGCGGTCTCGCGATTTCTACGGCCAAATCTCCAATCGCTTCCACACAAAACTCCGATACGCCCGATCCGCAAGTAGAGTCACTCTCCTCGTGATCTCGGTTGACGCTCCTGCTCTCTTGAACTTCGAACTTCTCCACTCTTATGCTGTAACTTTTCTACAATCCCGAGGGATCCAATGATCCCCGAAAACTTCGTCGTCCTCCACGGAGAATACGGACCGTCCACTTTCCTCCTGATGCGATCCACGAATAGAAGGGTCTCTCCACGAGACTCGTTCGTCAACCTACGTGCAATTTCAACTTGCTCGTGCAATTTCTCTCCGCTGACCTTCGATAACTCAAAGGCCTATCTTTCCTGAGCTTTCACAACTTCAAACCTCTCAGGAAGAACTCTTGCACGCACCCCTTGCGACAAATCTTCAATAATGACTAAGTGTCGAAATCTTCTCAACTCTGCGAACACCTGCAACAGTAGTCTTTCACTTCCTTTACTCAGAATCGCAACTCTGAGACTTCTCCTAGCCTGCGCACACCTTGCACGGCTCTGGTGCCAAATCTACACTTCTGAGAACTTAGAACAAAAGTTACCTCTACTTGAACCCTTCTGTCAACGCACTCCTTGCGGACAATTCGATTACACTCCTTGCAGGAATTCTCTGGTTCGAGATAGAGAAACAATTGAAACTAACTCCTTGTTCTCACAGACTTCAATTTAACCATGAAATCACATACACAGCATATAAAAGCAAATGTATGACAAGAAGCAAACATTCATAAGCATAATATCAACAATACACAGAGAATAACACAGCCATGGAATTGAATCAAAGCTTTCTTCTATTAATTCAATATCTGTACATGGAGGTTCTTCAAACGCTTCTCTGCATGTTCTTCTCTTCTGCTTCAATGAATAATCTTACAATATACAAAGGAGGGTGTCTATATCCTGTTTCCCTCTCGAGCTCTACGCTATCAAATCTAGAATTAAATGTTCTATCTACTTTGCATTAAATCTATTAAATGTCTCATCTACCTAAGGACGTGAGCTATCCGCTCAAGGTCCATTACAATATACAAAGTGCGCTTCATCAAATCAACACATTAATGTTTGCGCAACAATTTCAAGGTGCAATCCAAAAAGAAATCATGCTGGCTTGTCCAGCTGTCCCCCGTGTTCGCGCTGGCTCGCTTGACGTGGGCGATGCTCCTGCATCAGTTGTGGCCACACATTATATCTACATTAAGCATTAATTAAACTTGGGATTATAGTGGGGATGTTACAAGTATACATTATTCTCGAAACCAAGAGACATTCATTCAGGTATTCCACTTTAGTCTTTCTAGAGTCTCATACATGTTGATATGTCTATTTATTTAATTAATTATTATTTAATTAATTATTATTTAATCATATAACATTTTATTCTCCGATTATTTATGTTGATATTTGCAATGAAAATGCAACTAACTAGCATATGTGTGATGTGGTTGTACAAGTTCCTTCCTCATCGAGATCATGGATTCAAGTAGTTAGTACTCATTTTTCCATTTTAGTTACTGTGTGTGCACAGTTGCCAAAGATTCATGCCAATACAATTGATGCCATTTCCTGGTAGTTTTCTTTGATGATAAATTATGTATATTCAATATAAAAAAAAAAAATTGTTGACTATGCTCATCTACCTTGTTAGTGCCTATTGATGTATAATATTGTTCAAAATAATGGAGACAACAAGATTGTTCAAGCACAATAAGCTGAACAATTTTCTAATTCATTATCACAATCTACATTTGATTATAGATGTAGGCTCTATGATGTCATATTTTTTCTAGTTATGCTTTGAGAATAACTTCAAGTAAATTTTAAATCAATTCAAATTTATAAATGTAACAATACATATTTATCAATGCATTCAATCCCAAATGAATGTATATTTCAACCCTTTACTAAATTCCTGGCACAAATCACCCTAATATACGGTCTTTAGGGTTTACAACATATCCAGGGTCCTATAACTTGTAACTTTTAAATTACCAAGACCATACATGGAGTTTTCTTCCTAGGATGTGCATTTTTCGTCATGCCTTGGATTCATGTATTTTTTTGCATTTACAAAAATGTTTTTAGCCTAAATTATGCACAACGGGGGGTTTTTTGTTTCAAAATGCACAACTAAAGGTATGAACAAATGTAAAATTATAAAATACAAAATCGACAAATTGAACCACTCAATTTGGAGGTCATATGAGTCTTAGGCATGCATCTTACAGTAAGATGGTTTTAACCTCCAATCAAGTCTTGAATCTTGGTTGAAAGTAGAATTTCTTATTCATTTTAAAATGCACTCCATATATATATATATATATATATATATATATATATATATATATATATAATGTTATTAACTTCACCCCAAAACTTATATCACTAAATTTGGAGCTATATAGAAGCATGGGCATGCATTTATTTTAGGTCACTTTCTATTGTCTTGGTCTCTCAATTTACAAGGCATATTTTACCTCTTTTACACAACAAACACTTTTATGTTTGCAAATGAAAATATAAATATGTAGAATGGTGTAAAAGTATACACCCTCATAAACTTGAATCACTCAAATTGCAAGTGTGTTAACACTTGGGCTTGCATTTTTGTCAAGCCTGGCATCCATTTTGCACAAGGGAAAAAATTACAATTTAAAAGAAAAACATGTATTCCTTAAGTGTGACTATGCATTTTTATATGTGGAGGTTCTAACAAGCTTGAAGGTTTTATGAAATAGTGGAAACCCTAATCCTAATTGTATGTATCATCAAATATTGAGAGCATTTTCATCTACATCTGGCTCAACTTATTCAACTTCTTAGTCTAACACATCTACCTTCTCCCTATGTCTAATGCATCATAAGCATGGATTTTAGTCTACAAGATCAATTTGAATTTTTGTTTTTTCCCTTTATTCTCCACCCGTCAAAATGTTGGCGCACATGTTCATCATCGCAAATCCAATAGAAAATGCCCCTCTCATCGCTTCTTTGACAGTTAATGCCCTGAGTACGTCAACATTTAGAAGGAATTATTTCATCCTACATCACAAACACGACAATATTTTCTTTCCATAGCGTTGCAACATCGATGGACTTTTCCCGTCATAGCACTTCCACTCCGATGAACGGTGTTGTCCTTATCATCATTGCTCCAATAATGTCTACTCGTCATAACATCACAAGCCCAACGACATGTGAGTCGGTGCTATAATGGGATATCTATTCCATTACATCACACAACCGACAGATGCTTAGTGCATGAAACTTTCCCAGAAAATGCCATGTGGAAATTGTTTGCATTAAATGCACGATATCTATATATAATTGTTGTCATTGCGACGTTATTTTAAAACGAACATTTGGCATATTGAATCTCTTTGCAAATTCCATGTGGGAAATTTGTAGGTCGGACTTACAATGAATGCTCACGTCCATCACTATGCGATGAAACAACTTCGATGAAAATTTTGAATCCTATTCATCGGAAGTCCGACAAATATTCATCGGAACATCATTGAAAATTGGGCCAAATGTTATAGTGTCCTGTACATTGAATATATTATAAAAGGAGCTTTACCCCTTGAAGTGGGTTGTTATTCATTGACTTTTTATTATTTTCAAGGCATTGGTTCATAACATTTTGGATCAAAGCATTGATCCTAGGGTTTTTCTACTTCAAAATAAACATCTTGGAATGTTCGCTATAAAAATAATTATGCGATATTTCAGATAGTGAAATTTGGTGTTTACTTACGAGACATATAACAGTAAGTCTGGTCAAAATTTCAAGTTTTTTTTCATTATTATTTCGAAGATATATCCTATAGAATACATGATTTTTTACTCATCCTAAAATCAATTTTAAAAAATTCATCTTGGAATTTTTTCTATAAAAAAATTTAGGTGAAGTTTTAGACTCTGAAAGTTTGTGAATCCTGATAAGACATATCAAGTTACATTTGGAAAAAATTTCATTTTTTGAATCATTGTAAATTGTGATATATATCTCGTGGAAGTTGGGGTTGTTTACTAATCCTGGAATTAGTCTTAAACAAGACATTTTGGTATTTTTGCTATAATTTTTTATTAGTGAAGGTTCAGATTGTGAAACTCTTAGGAGTTTAATAAGTCATAATCAAAGTACTATAGGCCAAAATTTTAGACTTGGAAGGGTTCAAATTTCAGAGATATATCAGGAAAAAGGTCAACCATCCAAACATACTCCAAATTAGGCTTTGAAAGGTATGTAACTTACAATTGACATAACTTTTAATTGGAAGATCTATTTTTGGTGATTCAAAATTTGTGAAAAATAGGAAAAAGAGGAAAATTGTTGTTTTCTCACATGGCTCCAAAGTTTCCTCCAAAATTCACTTCACCAAATAAACCTCTAGATATCTCAACCATGACTCATGAAGAAAGAGAAGAAATTTTTCACTGGATTGGAAAGGTGGAAAATAAGATGGATGAAAATAGGAAAGAGGTGGAAAAGAAGATGGATGGAAATAGGAAACGTATAGAAAATAAGATGGATGGAAATCAGGAGCATATGAAAAAGAAGATGTTAGAATTGAAAAATTCCATGTCTTCCGTGATCTTGCATACTCTAGAATAGAGACTCTCTAAAGGAGATATCCAAATGGAAGAGAATCATGTAAATGTAGAGAAAATAAATATTGAATCCAAGAATCATGATTTTTCAGCACTTCAATATCCACATCATTGAGGTTTCAATGTGGCACCAAGAAACTACTTCATTCCAAATATCGATATGAGTAAGTTTGATGGTAAAGATCCTATAATATGGATATTCCAGATGGATCAATTCTTTGATCTACACCAAGTTCCAAGCTTACAAAAGTTACATGTTGCATCCTTTTTATTACAAAATGTTCAATTTGTTTGGTATCAATGGATTTATTAAAGAAAAAAAATTGATATTGTCTCTTGGTCCATTTTTATGGATGGATTGATATCACATTATGGGGATATTAAGAGAAATTCATTCTTTAGTTGATTAATAAATCTTTAGTACCACAATTACAAAGCACATTCAATAATTCCAAAAGCTCAGTCTCATGGTAAAGAACATTCCCAAGGATAATTTGGTATATCTGTTTATGGGAACTTTAAAGGAGAGCATTCAACATGAGGTGTGTCTCTTCAAACCTAAATCCCTAGAGAAAGCTTTTAGTATGGAAAGGAAAGTGGAAAACAAAAATATGGCTACTAGAAGGGTGGCCACTAAAAACTATAGAGAGAACCACGTTCCCTCTCCTAACCTCACTCAATTGAAAATTTTGACACCTCAGTATATGGATAAAAGAAGAACAAAGGGATTATGTTTCATGACAGAAAGTATAGTAAGGGGCATAAAGTGATAAGAAATCACTCTACATAGGCTATGAAGAGGAAAAATATCAAAAATTGGAACCATCATAAGATCTAGATCTAGAAGAGACTACTTAATGATATCTTGTCTTTCATTGGCAATCATCATTACTCCAAAATCCCTCAAGATAGAAGGATATATCAAAAACAAAAAATTTAATAGTGTTGATTGATTATGGTAGTACCCATAACTTCATCAATTATGAATTAGCAAAAAGTCTCAATTGATTTATATTTCCATCACCATAATTTCAAGTAATAATTACAAATGGAGGTATGATAAATTCTTCAGGGAAGTGCCATAGTATCAATCTCAATATGGGGGAGTATTTATTGGATAGTCCCATGATTTCCATCCAAATTGGTGGTGTTGATGTTGTATTAAGGGTCCAATGGTTACAATCATTGGGAAGAGTGGCCCTTAATTTTCAATATATTTTCATGAGATTTTCCTCGAAAGGCAAGGAAATTGATCTTAGAGTTATCCAAGGGAAACCCTCTAAGGTGATAAGATATAAGAGCATGACAAAATTATTCAAAAAAGGAAACCATGGTGTAATTGCAAAATTATGCTCACTATATGTTCAAACATTTATATCGTATATTCCATTAGATATCCAACTAGTTATAAACAATCATTCCAAGGTATTTGGAGAAATTCCTAAGGGTATTCCACATGTTTGAGATCATGACCATGTTATGCATTTGCAACCAGGAAGTGTACCACCTAACATTAGGCCTTGCAAGTATTCATATGCATAGAAGAGTGAGATTGAGCGTATGATCCAAGAAATGTTAGAGTTCAAGATCATTCAACCTAGCCAAAGTTCTTTCTCTTCATTGGTGGTGATGGTTACAAAAAAGTATGGTTCATGGCATATGTGTCCAGATTATATACAGCTCAACAAAATGACCATCAAAGACAAGTTTCATATTCTTGTCATTGATGAATTATTAGATGAATTGCATGGAGCAAATTTCTTTACTAAGTTTGATCTTCATTTGAGATATCATCAAATCAGAATGAGCAAAGAAGACATTCCCAAAACATCATTTAGAACACATGAAGGTCATTATCGCAATTTTTTGAATAATTATGGATAAACAGTATCACCTCTAACAACATTATTAAAGAAAGAAGAATTTTCTTGGAATCAAGTAGAAACTAAATATTTTGAAAAAATTAAAGAGGCTATGTGTACCACTCATGTCCTACCCACACTTGACTTCACAAAAACATTTATTATGGAGAGTGATGCCTTAGGCCATGGCATTGGTGTAGTTTTAATGCAAGAAGAAAGGCCCCTTGCCTTTGAAAAAAACCAACTTAAAGGAATAAACTTAATCAAACCCATTTATGAAAACGAAATGTTAGTCATACTACATGAAGATAAGAAATGGTGCCCATACTTAATAGGAAGACACTTCAAAGTAAAAGCAGATCATGATAGTTTGAATTATTTCTTGGAGCAAGGATTATCTTTAGAAGAGAAACAAAAATGGGTTACAAAGATAGTAGGTTATGACTTTGAAATTATCTACAAAAAAAGGAAAACGTAATATTGTGGTCGATGCACTTTCAAGGAAAGAAGAAGAAACAAAGACTTTACTATGTGTTATTTATATTCTATAAAATGAATGGGTGGAAGAAGCAAGGATAGAATGGAAGCACGATCAATAGGTATGCAACACCAATCAACAACTACAAGAGGACATGTGTTCATTAGATAAATTTGTATGCAAGAATAATTTTATATGGTATCATCATTGCCTATATTTATCTAAAAATTCCCAACTCAAACAGAAGGTCCTTCTGAAATTGCACACTTCTCCTATAGGAGGACATTTAGGATTCTTGAAAACTTACCAAAGGATCAAGAAGGATTTTTTCTAGGAAGGTATTAAAATTGATGTTCAAAATTTTTTGTCTGAATGTGTGGTCTTCCAACAAAATAAGGGAGAGAAAATCAAGATGTCAGGTCCCTTACAACCATTAAATATACCAATTCAAAATTGGGAAGAATTTTAAATGAATTTTTTTACAAGTTTACCCAAATCTAAAGGAAAGATTGTCATCATGGTAGTAGTGGATCGACTGGAAAAGTGTGCCCATTTTTTCTCTCTTTCTCATCCTTTTAAAGCAAGTATAGTAGCCGCAACATTCACAATAATTGTTCAAAATCTACATGGAGTCCCCAATATTATTGTAAGTTACAGATATTCAACTTTCACTGGAAATTTTTGGACTGAAATATTTTCGTGTTTGGGTACTCAATTGGCTCACAACAAATCTTACCATCCTCAATCTGACGGGAAAACTAAGATTGTGAATAAATGTCTAGAAGGATATCTCTATTGCTTTCCATATGATAAATAGACACAATGGGTCAAGTGATTTCCCTTGGAAGAATGGTGGTACAACACATTCTTCCATACTTCATAAAAAATGTCCTTATTTATGGCACTTTATGGATATCATCCTCCATCCATCACATCACCCTTGAAAGGGATTGTAAAGGTTCAAGTAGTGGAGGACCACATAGGGCACCAACAAGAGGCTCTCAAACTATGGAAGGACAACTTGGTTATGGCACAAAATAGGATGAAATAAGAAGCAGACCAACTTCGCGATGAAAGAGAATTTGAAGTGGGGGATTGAGTATTTTTTAGGATACAACCATATAAACAAATTTCTCTCAAGCAATAAAAGAAGGATAATAAATTAGTACCCAAATATTATGGCCCTATAAGGTGTTGCAAAGGATTGGAAGTATGGCTTACAAATTGGAGCTACCTCTGTCTTCACATGTACATATAGTCTTCTATGTTTCTTGCTTAAAAAAAGTAATTGGCAACAAGATCCCAGTCCAAACTATTTTACCAGAGATTAATGAAGAAGGGAAAATCATACTAGAAACATAAATAATACTTGAAACAGGGATTAAGTAGCTACGAAATCTAAAAATTATTGAATAACTCGTCAAATGGAAGAACCTATCAGTAGAAGAGGTGACATGGGAAGATGAGTTCTTCATGCAGAAATACTCGCAGTTAGTTGAGTGTTGAGGACAACACTTGTTTGAAGGGGAGGGGCATGTTAAGCCCTATACAAAGCCTCATGTTAAGTATAAAATATCTTATTAATCCCTAGATATTGAATTATCACATTTCTAGTGTTATATTAGTAGGTTGGCTAGAACCCTTCATTGTACCCTCTGTCTCCTATATAAGTGGATTGTTATTCATTGAATTTTTATCATTTTCAAGGCATTGGTTCAAAACACATCTCAACATTGTGGAGTGTCATTCCAACATCACTTTGACATCATGATAACATCAAATTTTCCATGAATAACTACACTAAAAAATTAATCGATATTATTATTAATACTTATAATTATAAAAAAAATATTATTATTATTCAAGGGTGGCAAGTGTGGGGTTGGGGGTGTCATCATCAACTCTAAGGGAAACCAATAAGTAAAATATGTTTGTGGGATTGTGTCTAGCATAGAAATGAAGTTGAGACATTATCCCTATACAAAGGTCTCTTGCTCCTTAATCTTAAAGGATTATTGATCTCTTTTCTTGTTAAGGACAAGAGTCAACCTTGTAAGTATTATTATAAAATAATTGAGATCTCCTCTTCATTTTTATAGAGGTGGTAATCCTCTTTCTCACTCAGATTTTTGAATTCATTTATTCAAAACAATAGATTTATGCATCCATATCATCAACACTTGAGAGTGGACCAGGCGGTAAAACAAATAACAAAGCAAACCATAGCAAAATAATGACTCAAATTGAAATATACAAAATAAATACATCCATTCCATCAAATCCGTTCATAAAGTAAGGGGAAAATAATTTTAAGCAAGTCATGTAAGAAAGAAAAACATAGTTACCAACTTAATGATAACTCTACAGAGTTCTCGTTTTTGGGGGGGTCACATTTTTCACCCCGTTTTTAAAAATGTTACTACCGGTAGCACACCCGCCCTCCCCCCTTTTAGGTGGTTTTTTAATATTTTAAATTTTCTTATCCATAATGTTTCCACATTGTTTTTTTAAGTGCTTATTTTTCATCTTATTTCTAATTTTTATTTTTTTTTCAACAGTGTTTTTAGTCATTTTTCTATGCTTCTTTCAATCTTAGAAATATTTTTCATCATTTACTTTTTTGAAATTAATATTTTCCATATAATTGTGTCTCCTTAATTAATTTATGGTTCCATGTTTTTAAAATATAGTGGAAAACATCATTTTTAACACATTGTTTACCTTTACTTCAATGAATAGAATAAATTATAGTTAAATAACACTATTTTTGAATATTTAGCAAAAAATATGTGCATTTTACATCCATATATAATAAAAAAACCTATACATTTTGGTACCTATTCGTTTAAAATAACATGTCAAATAAAGCATTTTTATGGACATAATTGAACAAAAAAAGTGAAAATTTTATAATAAAAAAAATTAACATTTTTTTTCATATTTTTATACATTTGAAGTAAAAAATGACAACATTTAATAAAAAATTCCCTAGTATAGTGATTCACAAACAAATAAAAATAAAAAGAAAATAATAATAAAAAATCATCATAAAACAACAATAGATACATATTCATTCTTATTTTAAAATTTGAAAGTCAAAACATTACAGTTATAGCTCATCAAAAATTTGCAAAATTGAGCATCGTCTTCAAGGGAATCTTAAAACTAATCAACAATATCATATATCCAAAATTCGTCATTCTCAACAAACACATTATCATCTTCTTCGACGTCGTTTTGTGCTTCCATTGTGTCATTTTGCTCTTCCATTGGGTCTTTGATGTCTGCAATTTCTCCAAAGTGATCCTTTCCAATGAATCCTTCTAATGGTACTTCAGGTTCCTTTGACATTTTTTCCACTTTTTATTCACTAAAATCTCTTTTCCTCAAGCCAACTTCTTGCATTTCATATGGAAGAGATGGAATAGCATTAGTTCTTTGTTGAATAAAATTGCATTGTGTTTAGTCACTTTAAATGGCTATGTAATTTCTTCCTTTATGTAAGCAACACACTAATGTTGTACCTAATCACCAAATACAAAATAAATAATGAAGTTAAATATTGTAAAAAGACATAAATTAAAAATAATATAAGATTGAAGTATGATTTCATAAATGTTAGATCATAATTCTTACATGAACCCGAGAACAAATCCAAAACCCAATCTCCTTCATTTGAAAATGTATATATAAGATAATTGATTAATGCTTGTGGTTTTTAATAAATGTTAACCATCTCTCCTTTCAAATCAGTTTCCTCATATGTTAGCTTTCTAACCACAACATTGTAAACCAATAAACTACTAGGCTTCCCTCCATCCTTTACATTGACAAGAATATAATTATAAGAATAATATTTTGTCAAGGTTGCAAGATGTATACTCTCAAAATCATGTTTAAATGTTTCTATATTGGAGCTCTAAATATTAGGCTTGTGTCTGTAACATAAATAAGTGCAAATTCAATTAACTTGTGAATTAATAAAATTGATTTCTAATCTTAATTGTTAAACATACACTTTCAATATCTTACCAAATAAGTTGCATCCTTGTCTTTTCTTTTCCCTTGGAGCTTGATTGTATTAATCCGTGTTGTGTGTTTGAACGAAAAACCAAAAATCTCCAAAATGGTGATGTTGTGACTTCCATAAATCCATAACCACTTTATTGAAATTTTGGTAAGTATAAGGCTCAATATCATATCCAATGTTTTGGATATTATAACCATGAGGGATATCCGCAATAACTAGGGAGTATTGTTTTTTAGGAACAATATTTGCAACTTGTTCACAATCACATAATATCACTTTATATTGAACAGTGTCGATCTCATTCCAAATACAGTGATCAAGGGTGTCATCAAGTTCAACAGTTTGAACATGTCTACTTCTTTCTCTTTCAAACTTGGTTTTTTGAATAAAACTTTTGAAGGTTTCAGGTACTCCATCTGCATTCTTCTTTGGCATCTTTAATGAAACAAACAAACATATAGGTATATATCTATAACTATTAAATAGAAATAAATTAACCTACAAACGAATAATATGAATGTAATAAATCAACATATATCTTTGCATGTAACAAAAAAATGTTTTTATATTGTTTTAGAGCTTGAATCTGGATAGTTGAATTTAACATCATCCCAACTTTCTCCATTCAACATATTAACCATTTCCTCTTGTATTCTCATATACACCTTGTGATTAAATTTAAAAAAAAAAATTGTTATAATGATATACATAATAAAATACTTAAAACATTGATATGTTAAACTGAAAAAATTAATTTTCTTGTCCTAACATAAATAAAAATAACTCAACAAAATTTATTTTTAAATTCATTACATTTTTATTCCATTGACAATTCACTCGACCCTATACGTGATAATATAGCTATGATAATTTTATTATCCTTCACTCCTCGTATCATTCTCCAATGTGTTATAGTCATATCTTCTGGCAGATTTTTTATTTCGGGACCTGTCTTACTTGTGCTACATATTAATGGTTTAGCCTTCTTAACTCTTTGATTTTTTGTACTAATATTTTCCCATAGGCTGAAGATATCATCTATCAAATCCCATACATGTCCAGTTCTAAATCCCAATCGAAAATAACTATCCACAACTCTAAATACATCACTTCCTTTGCAATTTTTTTCTTCTGCATTTTCATCATCAATTGAGAAGCCTATTTTCATATAACATTGCTTCTTAAACTTGGCATCAACATTTAATCTCTCCCCATGAAATATTTCAGGAAAATCATTATGGATAAATCTCACTCTTTGAATGAAGTTCATGGACATTTTGTACTCATTATTTGTGTTATGATCTCATGCCAATAAATTTTCTTTTGAATCTGTTAAAAGAGTATAAATTATGCATTTGAATGTCTGCAAAAGAGGATTATTAGGATATTATTGCAGCAATTATATTCTAGCTTCTATAGAATGATTTCCTCCAATCACATAATATTTCATAATACCATCATCCATGTCAGCACCTGGTGTTATTATTTCTCTGTTACCTTTAGAAATTTCATTATAATATTCAAACCTAACGATGGCTTCTTCATCAACAACGTCATTTGGTTTCTTCCTCTTATGATTTAAATGAGTTTCATCTAAATCAACGATTTATTCATAATCAATAGGAATGGAATCATCCTTGGCCATCGCTCTTTTACATTTATCTTGTTTATTCTTTTTGTGAGGAGGAGTGATAACCTCATTGGGAATAATCTCAAAAAAATATTCATTTGGAGTTTCCTCATTTTCAAATGTAATGTTTTTAGGATTTCTAGAATGAGGGATTTTCTTTCTTCTTTCATGTTCTTCTTTGTCTACTCTTGCAGCGTCAACCTCTGTTACTTTTTGTTTCTTTTTCCTTCTTTCATGTTCTTCTTTGTCTACTCTTGCAGCGTCAACCTCTGTTACTTTTTGTTTCTTTTTCCTTCCTTCTTGTATCTTTTCAATATGAAAGGAATTGATGAAATCCATGATATTTTTCTCTGTAGATTAAATCCACACTAACATATGTGAAATTCGTTTAGCAAAATCCTGTAAAAATAAAATATAACATTTTCGTGTTAAATAAAATTAACATGATACTAAAAATAATACAGGATACAAAAATCGGGCCAGTCAAGGACACTCTCCTTCATGCGGAGTGGGGGTGGTTCTTTTTATCAGTCACAACCACTTTATTCACATCATATATGCACCAGGGGGTGGAACAAATAATAGAGAAAAACTTATATCCCTCTTGACCCTCTTGGAAACTGCAAAGGAAAAAAACTTGTCAAAGCTTCAAGTTTTTGGTGACTCCAAGTTGGTGATCGACTGGGCGAGGGGTAATAGTAATATTCAAAATCCTAGGTTGGCCTCCTTGCTAAGAGACATCAAGCTTACTTTTAGAGATTTTGAATGTCTATCCTTCCAGCACATTCTTAGGGAACTTAACACAAAGGTAGATGAACTCTCAAAGGAAGCTTTGTAGTTGCAGAAATGAGCCTTCGGGTTTTATGAGTTCTTTGAAGGAACAGAAACCGAAGCAATGGAGTTTTGTCTTTGAAGAAGTCTTTCTTTTTTTGGACATGTAAGGTTGTATATGTTTATGTTAAGTTTGAACGGGATGTAGAAGTTTTTTAAAAAGCCTATAAAGTCTTGTTTTGAAGTAGATTAGATGCATAGGATGTATAGTTCCTGAAGATATCCTACAGAGGATTGACATGAAATGTTGCAACATGCATATTCTCCTATGAATATAAAAGTTTTTTTTTTTCTTTTGAAAAAAAAATAAAGGATACAAAAATAAAAATGAAAAGATTACATTGTCTTTCTCAATGTCATCAATTATGGATGCACATGATTCTGTAAAACATTCATCCTTGTTATAATTGTTCAATTTCAAACAATATATAATCTTGATATAAGTCATGGATTGTTTGACAAGTGCATAAACAATAAATGTGTCCGGCACCAAACATATATCTCGTAAGAAACCAAGTGCCTGATAATTTACTTACACATGTTCAAACTTGGCACAATACAAATATATATGTTCTCCATTGTTTCCTTGTTTGTATTTAAAAAACCACGAATATTCCAGTTTGTTTTCAACTTCCACAGATTTCCACTCTCTAACATTCTTCATTTCCCTTGACATCTTAGGTGTTGTGCTATCAATTTGTTGCCTAGCATTCATGGAGGTCCCAGTTGCAATTTTGGATGTCATTATTGCAAGTCATGATCCAGATACATTCACAGATAATCTATATCCTGCCATTTTTCCTATATGGAAAAAATAGGCTTTTTACATTATAATAAATTTAAAAATTAAAACTTTGACTGTAACAACTAAGTTAAAAATTAAAAAATTGACCCGTGGAGTCACTGGGGTGATGTCGGGACCAAGCTTTGGCTTACAGGGGCTAAGGCGATGTCGGGAATTGCCCCAGCTACCCCTCTGGCCAAGCCTTAAATGCGCTTAGGGCTTGGCAAATGCCCACCACGACCAAGACACAATCGCGTGGGATCGTACCTTTTTTTTCTTCTTTTTATCAAAAAATCCTAATAATTTTGTTAAAATTTCTTTGAAAAAGGTCTCAATTGTTTTTAAAAATTGTGATTCTTTTACAAAAAATAGAAAACATCTTAACAAAGATAGGGTTTTTTATAATTTTCGCATGAAAAAATCTTATGTGATTCAAAGATGATCTTATAAATGTTTTTTTGGTAAATGGTAAGAATTTTAAAAATAACTAACCTCTGAAATGTTAGATTCTCCTCGATTGTCTTCTCGATGTTTCTCCATTGTAGATTGCTCCAAATTATTTAATGAATGTTGCCCAATATTTCACGCAATGTAAAAAGACAAAACAAGACTATGTGTATATAACACAGATGATATAAATTATTGTTAAGTATAAAGAATGTGGGATAAATAAAAAAATAATAATAATGTCTACATATATACCTAAAATTGTATGGATCATCACTAAGTTTAATGAATGTGGGATAAATAAACAAACATGAAAAGTATTGTAATTAACAAGTAAATAACGAAATAAAAGAGTAAAAGTTGTTTTTTATTTTGAAGGGAAAATAATAAA
>ML834401.1:46042-57359 GCA_009831015.1 Picea engelmannii
TTTTTTATCATAATGCAAGCAATGTTATTCAGCATGTTCCTCGGGAAATTCCTAAATCAAAGGACTTTGAAGGCACCAATGATAAAGAGAAGGAATATGATGGTGATCAATATGTTCAACAATTTAATAGTATTGAAAATAATTAAAATGTAGGTCGAAGTGGAGACTATGATCCGAGTTTAAATGATTGGGATTATAATTTTCCTCCAAGTGAAGATTTTCAAGGTACCAATGAATATTTCTAAGGCATCAATGAATATGATAAAGAATTTCCCTCAAGTGGAAATTTAAAAAGTAATGAATATGATTATGGAAATGGTCTACACTCTTTCCCCAGCGGGGAATTTAAAGGCAACAATGTTGGTGATGATGGTTTTCCTACAAGTGAGGATTTTGAAAGTACCGATGAATATTTTCCTCCAAGTGAGGATTTCCAAGGCACAAATGAGGATGATGAAAAATTTCCCTCAAGTGGGGATTTTAAAAGTAGTGATGATGATTACGGCAATGGTGGACACTCTTTCCCGAGTGGGGAATTCAAACGAAGCAAGGTTGGTAATGATTATTTTCCTCCAAGTGAGGATTTTCAAGGTATCGATGAGGATGATGAAGATTTTCCTCCAAGTAAAGATTTTCAAGGCAATAATGAGGATGATGAATAATTTCCCTCAAGTGAGGATTTTCAAAATAGTGAAGATGATTATGTCATTGGTGGACACTATTTCCCGAGTGGGGAATTTAAAAGCAGCAATGTTGATGATGATGATTTTCCTCCAAGTGAGGATTTTCAAGATATCGATGAATATTTTGAATGCACTGAGCAGGATTATGAATAATTTGTTGATTATTTGGGTTTGTTTTCATTGATGTCAACCCTTGAAGAAAGATTGGTAGCAAATTCTAGTAGCACAAAGGTTTGGGTAATGGACCCAAGTTTGTTCCATGGATAATGGTATGATTTTTTATATATTTGTAGGTAAGACTATTCCAGATGGATAGTACATGTCATTTCATTTCTGGTGGTATGTGGAATGTCACATAACTCCTCACGGTTAGAGAGTTATGGCCATGTGAAGTTGGAGAAAGGTTTGGGTAATGGACCTAAGTTTGTTTGATGGATAATGGTATGAGTTTTGATATATTTGTAGGTAATACTATTCCATATGGATATTGCATGTCATGCCATTTCCGATGGTATGTGGAACGTCACATAACTCCTCACGGTTAGAGAGTTATGGCCATGTGAAGTTGGAGAACCCTCATGAGTCATCTAGAAGCCCCAAAAGGTCAAAGTAGTCAAAGTGGTTTAAGAGATTTCAGAAGGTAAATAATAAAGTGAAGTGATGAGTGTACTATAATTCAAAGTGAATACAAACGAAATTATTTAAATAATAAAGTTAATAGATAAATTACTAAGTGGACAAGTGGTTAGAAATGGGTTAACCCTAAAATAAGGAAAGTGGGTTAAGATGGTTAAAAGGTAACCCCTTGAGGAAGTTACATGAAAGTACAAATAAGAGGCAAGGCTCTCTCATTTTAATCACACTTAAGCATATTGAATATCTACAGGTGAATGAGGTAACCAAAGGATATCTAAGTTGAATTTCAGAGGGAAGGTGAAGTAAAGAAGGTCGAAATTCAAGGGAGGATAAATTATTTTGATGATTATTTCTAAGGTATGTTATTTACAGGTCATCTCATCATTTTCACAATAACTATTTTTCTAGAATGATTCAGACCATGAAATTGGGAGTCCATTAAGGAAACATATCCAAGTAGTTGTGATACAAATCTCATCTTGTGGGTCGTTGTATTTTTGGAGCTACACACCATGGAAAATAGGGTTTGTGGCTAGTCCCGAAACTAGTCTAAACCAGGTGTTTTGGGTAAAAACGTCATAACTTCTTCATAACAGATCCAAATTCAGTAATACCAAATGTATTGGTTATATTACAGTATGTAGTATTTTATGTACAATTTTCATATCCATACAACAAATATTCTGTGTGGGGCATGATCTACAAGTTCTCTCTCTAGAATAAGCCAGAATTCAACAAGGTATGTCATTTTTGTTATAACTTATTTTCTGAGAGGTTCTAAGTAATGAAATCTGGATGAATTGTACAAAATGCACTGAAGAACATTGTATACCATTTTCAGATATTTATTCATTACAGGTACATAGTTATGATTATTTCAAGTTAGGCTTTTTGACTAATCCAAAATTAGTCATCTGAGACTAAAGTAAAGTTTGATGAAAACGTTAGTCTCTTGTTGTTAAAGTTAAGGAAGGTTTGAAGGTATGTGATCATATACAGCAGTTCTATTACAGAGTTATAAATCATATTTGGATGATGAAATTGATAAGGGATTTTGGTTGAGGTACATGTTGGGTACATGGTTGAGACAAGTAGTTGATGAGTTGGCACATACATGCGGTGTATAGTTGATGATGTTGGTACATCTTGATGAGTCATAGTTTATGTATATTTGATGCATTATTGGTACATATTTGGTGCATGGTTGATGCACTCATTGATGGTACAGGTTGAGGTACAGGTTGGTGCATGGTTGATGCACTTGTTTATGGTACAAGTTGATGGATGGTTGATGCACTTGTTTATGGTACAGGTTGATTGGTACAGGTTGTTACAGTGGTATATCTCACAGTGATAGTGTGACAGTGGTTCCAACATTCTACTTCTATGTTAGGGCGGTTGGATGGGGCAAGGACATGTGGTTTTATCCACCTTCCGGTTGTAGCCAAAGAACATAGGGGGTTGTGGCCTCCTTCTGGTTGTAGCCAGAGAATTGGGGAGTTGGAGCTTCCTTCAGGTTGTAGCCTGAGAAACTAGTGGGTTGGATCCATTTTCCAGTTGCAACTAGAAAACAAAGGAAGTTGGTGCTTCCAATGAATGTAATTCTTCAAGACATATAAGAAAAAACATTATGTGGTTTTCTCCCACTTTGGGTTTCCGCGTAAAAACATTGGTGTATTGTGTATGTGTACGATTTTTCATTTGTTCATTGTTTATTTACTCTACAATTATTGGATGATAATGTTACATTGATATAACACTTGCATTTTATGGTGAAAAAGAATTTTATTGCTCTATTACTGATTCACCCGCCCCCTCCCCCCTCTTAGTAATCCAACATAATTCTCCTCAAGAGGGGATTTTTAAAGCAGTGAAGATGATTATGTCAATGGTGGACACAATGTTGATGATGATTTTCCTCCAAATGAATATTTTTAAGGTATCGATGACGATGATGGAGTTTTTTCTCCAAGTGAGGATCTTAATGGAATTTATAGTCTTAAGGGTGATGATGGTTTTCCTTCAAGTGAATATTTCCATGGAAGATACAATGACATTGGTGAGGATGGTAATTATTTTTCTAGTGAGTTTGATATTCCTCTTATCAACGAGATTATAAATGAAGATGATGATGGACCTAGGAATGAAGATCATGTTCTCAACCATTCATCTACAAAAAATCAAGGTGATCGACATTCTCTTGTTCAGTCTCCTGAAAATGTTTTACTTGATATTCCTTCTGGTAATGAGGAAATTCCTACTAGTGAGGATGATGAAATAGTGGAGACATAGAAAACAAACATGGTGTCTAGGACCAGGCTTAGACCTTTTTATATCATGCTAGTTATACAAGGTCTAGAAAAGTATTTCTCACTAAATTAATTTCCATAAGTGAATTGATTTCAAGTGAATGTTGTCAAAATAATTGTTTGAAAAGAATGGACTACATGTATGCCTTGAATAAAAGGAAGACATATTTTTCAATGAATAAGAGCATGAAAAAATCATATTTAATGGGGTGCATGATATCCACCAAGACAGGATATGATTATCGCATTGGGAATATTTTACTTTGCATAAAGGATTTCAAAAAAAATCTCTCAATTGGTAATCTTCGTCTATCAAAAATCCAAATAAGGTTGGAAAAAGATCATTTATTTTATTCAAAGGTACATCATGGACGAGAGAGTGGGTCATTAACAAACACTACATTGTCATGGATGTGTTACTTATTTTCCAAACATGGAGAGTGTATTCTAGATAGAGACACAATACATATTCCAAATAATTTCTCAAGGAGGGAAATCTACAACTTGTACAAAGGATATGTTGAAGGTGTTGAAGGAAATAGTAATTTTATTACATATGCATATTTTACAAGAATATGGAAGAAACAATTCAACAATGTTTGTATTCCTAAGAATTCAATGATGGAGATTTACAGTGTATGTGCTACTCTTAATTCAAGAAGAGATAAATATGAAGGGGCAGAAAGAGGTATGTATTTACTATTTTTTTTTAATTAGAGAGTTATCAACTATGAAAACATATGATAAATATTTTCATTTTATGTCATGTGCAGTTCCATAGTCAAAGAACTTGAATAACATCAGAATCAACACTTTTGAGTGAAAGGAAAAAGTTGTACAAACATCGGAAGAAGTGTTATGATTCTCCAAAAAAATATTTAGGTATGATAATGATGGCATGAATGAGAAGAAAACACTTATGCCACATTTTGTCCATACACCAAAAAACTTATAGGAAGAGAATTCCATTCAGTTTCACTTGGTTGGTTGTATGGTTTTCGTTGGAAAAATGTGTCCAAGGGTTTACTTCACACCTCCAAATATTCGTAATGATGCAAATCTGACCATCACCATAATTAATCATGTGCGCATTCACTAGTCTGACAATCTTCCTCAAGTTCTCTATATACAGTTGGATAACACTAGTCGTGAAAATAAAAATCAAATTATGTTAGGATATATAAGCATGCTTGTTGAACTACGAATATTTCAAAAGGTGAAAATTGGTTTCTTTCTTGTTGGACACACTCATGATCATATTGATCAAATGTTCAATCATTTTTCAGTAACATTGAAGAGGAAAATTTTTGGAATCCTACCATCATTGATTGAATGTATTAAGAAAGCATACATTCCAGAGCATGTTTTTCATATATTAGAAGAAACTATTGACATGTGAAAATTTATTCAGGGATCGCATCGAGAAAAAAATTGTATTGAGAAGCTTAATGACATTAGCTTCCAACATCAATTTTGTTTCAAAAAATTTGATGGGAAAACACTTATATGGAGAAAGCAGTATTCAGCTACAACAGAATGGGGGTCTTCATCATGTTTAGCATTTTTGAAGTTCATTCCAGATCGTCCAATATTTGCATCAAAGTTATTGTTATTACAATCAGTTGTTGAAATCCATAATGCACGGAGGCGTAATAGAGATGTAGATTATTTTAAATGCCTGGAAGAAATAAAAAAATTCATTCAAGATACATATGAGTACTTTGATGTTATTGATTCTGTTTGGTGGGAGTATTTTTTCAATGGTCAAAGTGACATAATTTCAAGCTCAACAAATGAAGATACATTTTTTAAGACTCCATTTCATTGGCCACAAAATATGCCAAATGAATCTGAAGAAAAAAACATTGTTGAACAACAAGAATATCAAGGTGTTATTGAGTTTACACAAGCAGAGGAAAGAGAAATGTATATTGGTTCTTGAAAATCACGTGCACAATGTGAATCCATGGAAGACCTTTACAAGGGTTTAGTACATGATATTAAGGAGGGTAGCATGATTGCAGTCTTAGCGACTGAAGATCCACATGGTTATCCATTCTGGATTGCAAAGGTTATAAATATTGAGAAAGAAAATGAAGATGTTATTGCAATTGAATTGCATTGGTATGCAACAAGTACACACCCATTCAATGGTGTGTACAAGCTAGAGATGGTGGTTGAGAAACATGTCAATAGAAAGAGAAAAAGAAATGGTCAAAATACAACTCGTCGTTGAAATGACCTCTTAAAATTAGAGGATGTTGACATACTTGTTTATGACTTCAATTTGACAAAGAGAGGAACTCTTCACTCCAGGACAACAGATATTATCAAGAGGTTGTTGCCACAAGAAATAACTGCAAGATGTGAGTTTGTTGAACCTAGTCGTAGATCTAAAAGGATTTTGACATCTGAAATGTTGGGCATGCATGTAGACTCAGATGGTGCATTCATCGACAATAGAGAAGAGTATGAATCACATGCATCTTCATCCAATCATTCATCTGAAGACAATGTAGACTTTGATGGTATTTCAGAATCCATGAGTCAATCTGAATAAGTGTATGAAACATTTTATGTTTTTTGTATACATATGATGTGTATATGGTAACTAGAAATGAGTATTGAACTTACATATGATTTTACATGAAGTTATGAATCATTTCTATGTTTTATCAATTATATGTTTTGATTATGGAATATAATAAATTTTCTTAGCTCATATGTTTTGAATATAGACAATGTAACAACACTTTTCAGAAATAATTTATGTTTCATTCAATGTAACTTGTATTTACTTTTTTTTTATTAAAAGTAAAAAAAATATTAAAAAGTGATGTTGAATTTTTAAAGTATAGGGTGATTTTTCATGGAATTATGTATTATCGTATGCTTGGAGTGATAAACTAAGATTTAAAAGTAAGCATTTAAGAGTTGATTTTATAATTTTGTTTACAGTAATGATGATTTCTTCTACCACTTTAAAAAAATGTGTCATTTTAATACCCCAATTTTAGAATGGGTGCTACCGGTAGCAGTACTTTTCAATTTGATGGTTGGTTTTGAGGTTTTGGTTTTAATGGTAACAACTGCTAAATACACGATTTCAAATTATCTATAATTTTAACGTTTTGAAAAAAACATTTTTCTTTATGTAACATTATTTTTTATTAGGTGTTGATTTTAAGATTGTTTTGAGCTATTGTATGAATTTTGAAAACCATGCTTGAATGATATTGTAATTTTGACCCCGTTTGAAAAAATGGTGCTATAGGTAGCACCACGTTTTTATTTGGGGGTTCATTTTCATGTTTTTTATGCAAAAATATGGGTTTTTTGGGCCAGAGTTATCATTTTGAGGTCGCAGTTCTAGTTAAGTCGATAACTTTGTTGAAAGTAAAATGAAGGTCCCAAAACAGAGGGATTTAAATGATTTTAAATGTTTAAACTCATGAACATGAAATGGAAACACATACTCAAGATCTCATGCTTTGATCAAATATGGAAATCACAAAAGTTATGAGCTCCGCAAACAACTCTCTATGAACATCTTTAAAAGAATATTGCAAATTGGTTGTCCAGGTTCAAATAAAATGTGTGCACAAACAACACAACATAATATATGTGATACTTGAAAAATAAAATGAAATTTGTTTGTCTTAATTGACTAGGATGTGGCTCCTGTGGACCATATATGGTAGCAGATGTAACTTGGATGAAGACAGAAAACAATCAGGTATCGAATTTACAGGTAAACAATAAACACATAAAGTTGGATGATCATAGATTGAGATGAAAAAGGGCAATGCTTCAAAAAAATGTACTCACAAAAATGAAAATAGAAATTGATGGATGGATTCCCTCACGACTCCTTTGACATATCTTCATAAATATAGTTGTAACATGACCCTTCCCGCTGCAACTGTTTCTTGATAGTTATGGACAATTAGTTATTTCGTTCAATGAATTCTTGAGCCAATTTTCAATATATTGTTTTAATGGTGGAATTGTTATGTCTTGTTTTAAATAAAGTGAAAATATCTCATCCTCTATTTCCTTACACTCATAACGTAATTATTGTATTGATGAAAAATTATCCTCATTATCATTCTCATAATTTAATTTTTTCTTATGGGAAGCTAGTGAGATTTTCAAATTCACTACCCCATGAAATCTTGAGTATGGCAGATTCTTATTGTTCCTTGGTTAACAATGTGAATTCTCTAATCAATGGTGGGCCATCAAGTTCTTTAACTATATCAATTGATTTTTAAAAATGAATCACGAGCCAACCATACTTTATTTGTTTCATTCTATTTTTTTAGGATTAATATTGTTTCTTATGTTAGCACCCTATAGTTTGTGTGCCTAATTTATAAGCTTAATAGCTCATTTTTGCGGTGTATTAATATTTTCACATTGAAACTACATTTTTATAGCATTGATTTCACATAGCTCATTTCATAGCGTTCCTAAGTTCAATGTTCTTGTAGCACCAAATAGCCAACATCAACGCCATTTTTGTCAATGACAAAATTAAAGAGAATTTGGGCAAAGTTTTTTAAAAGTTTGAAAAATATTATAAAAAAAATGGTTGATTTTATAGGGTTATTATGCTCTCGGGCATTTAATAGAGCTTAATTATGTTTTATAAAAAAATTGGGCTCGAAGGCCCAATCTCTAAATCAAGCTCCGAGCCAAGCACCTAAAACAACACACAACTCATCATAAAGTCAGCGCCCGAGTCATCAAGCGCCAAGTCACATGGAGGAGGATCCCACAAGGGGCAGTTCTAAGTGCTCAACACGTCTAACCAGGTAGAAAGGTTAGCGTCTATCAACACCATCAAATTCCTCTCTCTGCTCAAATGTGGGATATTCCCCAACGCAAAAAATAAAATAAAAAACGCAGCGCCACCTGTTGAAACTAGATCGGGAGAAAGGGTTTCAGTTTGGCACATTAGCTTATGATCATTTACATGCACACATGGCCAACCTTGTCAAAATCGTTGAACCATCAAACCCTATGACAAAATTCAAAGCAGCACATTCATTCAACTGCCAGATCGATGATAGTATGGTGAAATTACAAATATGGTTATTCTGGTTGCTTCTCCTCCATGTATCATCACTATTAATTGAAGAAGATAAGTACAGAGGATCATAGAATTTTCTGAACTTCTTGACCAGAGTTCGAGTCCCTTAAAATTTTCATAATTTGGCGCAAAGGAGAAAGGAATAGGTTCACTTAACAATTCAGCAAACTTGGATTCCAGAGACAAGCTTGTCATGGTTGACAGGAGTGGATTACTATATGAGAATAGAACCTCACCCTGTCATTGAAGTAAAGGAAAGCATATCAAAGCGGATCTCTGGATATGAGGATTACAACATAATATTCTAATGCAAGGGAACTAAAATCCCATCTTTCCTGTGGCTCTATTGTCATATCTTTTCTTACTGTCAATAGCAACAATAGTTACAGGATTTGAGACAGAGTATTAAGAGGTAGTTTGAAAATAGTGCAGAGGTTTCATCATAACCAGATTAAATGCAGGCTACACACATGGGTTTAACTTTAAGTTTTGTTGTTCTGAAACATTTTTTATTTTCTAGAATTGAAGCAAAAGGAAATGTTTTGAAGGGAGGTTTATGCTTCCACTACTCAGTAGCATCATTTGGAACATTAGAATGGCCAATGCCAACCTCCAGACACCTTGCAGTGATCACCATGTGAATAAAAATAGACCAGAACTCTCGCAGTGCAAATATGCTACGCAAATGTTCAAGCTCACAGTTGCACAGCGAGTTACATCAGCACGCTACGCAACTGTGACAGGGTAATAGGTCACCTCCAGATCAGCTTATACAGGTCAGCATCTATGCCAACTCATCTTCAACGACTCCAGAAGTAAAAGGGAATCATGAAAGATACCTAAAATGTGATTTGTTAAAGTGGTTTTAATGTAATTAATTAAAGTCAAATAGGTGTCCAATTTTTTAAGGAAAATAGTTAAAAAAATATATATTTTTTATATGACTCTATTGGAGTGATTCATCTCGTATCCCCTAGCTCAAGAGCGAGCAATTTTGTATATATTCCATGAATTTTAATGAGCAAAGGGTTGGGTTGGCGTGTGTGAGAGAGGACATTATTTCTGGTGCATGCTGTAATTTTTTTCTGAGTTTAATGAAATTGTTGGATCAGAAGTACATGGATTTTGGCTTCACATGTACATGTGATTGTATTTTCTTTTGTATGTGTTCCTATAGTGAATGTATCTTTTGTTTCAATTAATTCCTTCTAGTGTTTTCTTTCATGATGTTTAAATGAAAGTTTTGTTTCAGAATCTGTGCATGCATTTGAACATTGTTATGGTTTTTCTGCTATAATCAACTTGAGATTCATTCAAGTTTGATGCCTTAGGTTGATTATTTATGTTTTCTCTTTAGTCTTCCACCTGCAATAATTTTTATTGGCATAAGAGAATGCATTATATCTTGCCTCTAAATAGTGAGTGTTCAACTAAACAAACATCCATCAAGTCATTGACCTCAGTCCCTATTGACTCCATGCCCAATGGAATTGTTCTCATCCATGCCATCAACCATATCTTAAAACCTTATTTCCATTTCAGATCTGTCCATTGAGCCTAATTTACAGTGAGAGAGCCCTTTCTCGTTTGGAAAGGCCAGATTCCAAGCCTAAAGTTGGTTTGAAGGTTACCTCTGTGACTTGCCTCCATAGCCAGGGAAATTTACAGAGTGATAACAGCTTCCTTGTGAATTCATTTAGGTCTAACACTCGTGCTACAAATGTACTTAGAGATTTTTTATAAAAATACTCACCATCGTCCAAATCTTGTTGTAGAAGTAAGAGAAGAAATCCTTTGTGACAAATTCCTTAGGTTGGTGCCTACTTCCCATGCTTCCAAAATTGTGTTGAGACGCTTGTTTATGTTCTCTGAAACATATATTATGATACCACTTAAAATTTAGAAATATTTTTTTACTCTGGAGGATGTACCTGGTGTGTCTTGTGGAACTATTTCTATCACCATAATAGATAATGGTTCAGTAAATAGTGGTCTAGGACTTAAAGCATCCTCCATTTCACTTATCCTCTTTTTCAATCTAATATTTTCCAATTCTTGTTTTTTAATGGAATGAGCTAGATCATCTCCGGTGGTTAAATGCATCTTGAGTATTCCGGGGGGTTCCACCACAGAAACATCCACCTCTGAATTCCATTTCTCTGTAATCTTTTTATTCTTAACATGTTTTTTTTCTATTTGCAATTTTCTAGCATCCTTATTATATTTAGTACTATGTAAATTCAAACGTTGTTCTTCAAAAATCGTTTGTCCCTTGTGGGCCAAATCCTCTTCTATTTTTTGACTCTCAACGCTCTGCACTACCTCCCATTCAATCACTTGGTTGTTATTATCAACTTCCATCTCTTTTAAATCATCTCTTGGGACTTCAAAATTTTGAGCACTTTTATTGCTATTGCTCCTTTTTCTCTTTGTCTTTCCAACAACATGTGCTTTTTCCATATTGAAATAAGGGGGCCCATATCAAACACCTCCTCCCACACATCCTTCATTATTTTCTCCTTTACTTACATTAATATATTGGCTTCTTTGGATAGATGAGGAACTCTTATGGGGGAGGGGAGTAGAACCAATTT